>JABASP010002592.1:0-18996 GCA_019776565.1 Sminthurinus signatus | reverse complement strand
TGCATGAAACTAAAGTATGCGCTTCTGAGAGAGCAACTTATCGAAGTGCAACTTTTCTGTTTGAGCAACAAAGCGAAGTGTACACAATGCATTTGGGCAAACTTTCGCAGATCCCACTCGATATATTAAGACAAAACTTGGCACAATTGTTTCCGTTTTTTAATCCATTTTGAACATTAGAATGCTACTTCTCATGTTTCATAGATGTAAAATGTCAAGAGTCCAAACTGAATTCAAAATATGGAAATACATAAAACATGAAGTTCATGGCTCATGTACATTGAGCATTGTACATATCCTCAATAAATCATCTCCAGTTTTCAGTTTCTATTATCTAAAATCTACTGTAAAATCCTTATTCATTATTGGCCAATGGAAATGACCATGATTTTCAAATGTCGTAGTTTACATTCAATGTTATCGAGATTGTAAAAAGATGCTATCAAACGTTATTCCTTTTTAATAGTTTTTCATTCATTGATTTATAATAATATGAAATCATTTCCCATTGTTTGACTCTATGTCTGTTTTCAATTGATTGTTTTTCTTGGTCTTGCATCAAAGGCTATTAAAAATCACGCTAAGCAAGTTCCGCCCAGCTCAATGTAGTGTGACTCACTTTGCTAAAAAATCTCCCCTTCTTTTTACAACAAATAATCGAAAGAAATCGCCGAAAAATGCTGGAGAAATTCAAGAAGACAAGAATTGTACATTCTTGTATAGGTATTTATACTATTTATTATTTAATAGCTGAAAGAACCCAGATTTCAGATAATCAATACTCACTCATAAACGTTGTGTTTGTTTCTACTGAAAACTAAAACTGTCAAAAAATAAACCACAGTTTTACATGTCTATTAGAATTATTAATGATAATTCGTATCGTTTGGTTTTGAGGTTTTTTGTTCGTCATGGAGATGATGGTAGAGCTTACGCTCGCAGACTACCTCAGTTTCGGCGTCTCCAGAGCAATTTGCAGTGCACATGAAGATTTTGTGCAAAATGGTGAAATTATAGCAAGTGGAGGACTGAAAAACATAATCGAAAGAAATCGCCGAAAAATGCTGGAGAAATTCAAGAAGACAAGAATTGTACATTCTTGTATAGGTATTTATACTATTTATTATTTAATAGCTGAAAGAACCCAGATTTCAGATAATCAATACTCACTCATAAACGTTGTGTTTGTTTCTACTGAAAACTAAAACTGTCAAAAAATAAACCACAGTTTTACATGTCTATTAGAATTATTAATGATAATTCGTATCGTTTGGTTTTGAGGTTTTTTGTTCGTCATGGAGATGATGGTAGAGCTTACGCTCGCAGACTACCTCAGTTTCGGCGTCTCCAGAGCAATTTGCAGTGCACATGAAGATTTTGTGCAAAATGGTGAAATTATAGCAAGTGGAGGACTGAAAAACGCCCCAAAAACTTTGGAAAATGTACCGAATCAGTGTATTTGGTACAAACGAGATCCGAAACCAGGATGCACGTTTACGGCAGATTCAAATTCAGAGTCTGGCTGCTCAAAATTCACATCAAAATCCTGTGAAGAACTCGGGCTGGAGTCAGAAACAAATCAAAAAGAGGGACAGGATTCCGGTAAAACTGATAAAAATGATGACTGATGAAGCATATCAAAAACTGTAAAATCCACACAAAAATGAGCTTTCTTTTAAAAGAATTTACACTGCAGTTTATACAAAACTAGAAAATTGTTGGATTTAGAAAAAACTAATGAGACTTATAATGAAATCTTGTATTTTTTGAAAAGGGTCGAGGATTGTGGGCGGAGTTGTTGTGGATCCACCGAATAAATACCCTTCCTATGCCAGAATCAAAGAGGTTCTTGCCATAGGATCCTACACGGATGAAAGAACAGACAAGCCCTTTAATCCGTTTCGTTGTGGCGCAGTTATAATTGATCGAAGATGGGTACTCTCAGCTACTCATTGCATGGCAGACTGGCAGACAGCTTACGAGTACGACATTGTTGCGGGTCGTTTCAACGAATCAGTGCCCGAGGAAGGGGAACAAATAATAAGGGTGGCTGATATCATTTTTCACCCGCCCATCATCATAAATGGGTAACAAAAATTTGAAATAATACTTTATCATGTTTACAAGTAAAAAAACACACACATCAATTCCAATGTAAATACTTGTATTTTATATTTTACATGATGATTTGTGAATTATGTATTTTCCCCTCTGTTTTCTTTATTTTTGTATTTTATAGAAATGAATCAAAAGTAGATTTGGCTTTGATGAAACTGAATTCATCTTTTGAATTTACCCAAAATATATCTGCAGCTCGATTGCCTACAGAACGCTATGAAACTGGTACAATAAAAAATACCTTAGATTTGAATTCCAAAGTAAAACAAAAATGAAACAAATAAATAATTATTTTTAGTACAAAAACATCTTACACTTTTATGAATGACTTTGTGTATGTTGTGTGTACACAGGAAATTTTGTAATCGTGGGAGCAGGTTATACCAACGTTACGGGACAAGGCAGCAGTTTAGGCGTAAGCGTAAAGTCATATAAATAATAGTGTAATCATTAATTAGTTATTTTTAGAGTAAGTCTGTTTACTGTATACATTGTGTTTAGATCATGATGGGTACAATACTGTATTCAAATGATTCTTTTTCTAAAAAATAAGAGCGAGGTCCCTCGTGAACTTGAGCTGCCGGCCATTACAGACGAAAAGTGCACGGAATTCTCAGTAGGGAATGGATTCAGTCCGATTGTAGATCACGGCATCTGTTTTTACAAAGGATATGGATATGGAAGTTGCTATGGAGATTCGGGTCAGAGGAAATTCTCATTCTAATTATAAAAGCATAAGCATCACAACACAATATTAATAATAGAGTCATTTTTGTGGATTTTAAACAATATGCTCTGTCATTTTTGTGGATTTTAAACAATATGCTGTCATTTTTAGGTGGACCCGGGTACAAGTTAGTGGATGAGAATGATGTCACATCTCAGGTCTTGGTCGGGATCTCCTGGAAAGGAACGAGTAAAATATGTGCTGATGAAACGGACAATGCGGTGTACACTGAAATTTTCCCATTCCTCGACTGGATTCAAAGTAACATACAAAGTACAAGTGAATAAACACTTTTGATCATCGGCCAACGAATATTGCCTCAGTTTTAATAGAAAGGTTTTCAACTTGATTCGTTCTCCTGTCATTTTGAAGATTCCCAAGAATAAAATGATATATTTCATGTTTTATGATAGATGATAGTAAGTAAGTATGCACAGACAAATCAAACGAACGATGCTTTTTTGTGTCAAAAAAAGGAAAAACGTTTCATTGGGGATCACTGGTGTACTTTTGATACATTGTATTATTTTTTAACTGATTGATTTATTCTTTATTTTATTGATTTTTACATCCCAAATTTCATTTAAATACTTTCTGATATTAATAATAATTTCCTTTTATATTTCAAATCGATGTAAAAAAAACTCTAAATTTGTTATTAGCGTATTATTTTGTTTGTGGTTTTGTCTTTTTTTTAAACAAAAAACCACATAGTCAGATAAAAATGTTTTTTTCACAGAAACTAGATTGTGTGATGCTTAAATTTTGTATCACAAACAGTATTTATTGGGCTGAGGACGGAATGTTTTCATCAGAAATAAAAGGATTTTTTCTTCATTTTGGTTGGCAAGAGCAGAATGAATACTTGGGAGGCTCTTGATCGGTACTCCTCTGGAAACAAAAGTCCATTCGTCGGTCCATCTCTTTACAGAGCTTTTGACACCCGCTCAGTCGAATCTGGGTACAATTAGCAGCATCTCCGCCAGGATAATCAGGCGTTTTACACGAGCAGCGTGAATAATCCTGGTTGGGAACGGTATGCTCACAGGTCACGATTATCTTCATGTTGATAGTTGTACACAGGTTTCGACAGCCATTCACAGATTCGCCTTCACATCTCTTGAATTTATCTGGATCGTCGTAAGCGTTGCTTATCTGCGAAGTATAAAATAAAATAGCATTCAGTACTTAAATTCAATTCATACAACACAACAACTGGAATTTTTTCCAAAAATCTAAACCTCGAAATTTACAAATTATGAAACTTAACTGGAAAAATAAAGATGATGACAGCAACCGCCAAAAGAGCGTAGAACATGGAAAATTTTGGTTGAATCTTCATTTCTCTGCACTTCACTCTCGTCCTTGTGTTTTGTGTTCTACATGGAAATGAAAACAAAAAAAACAGTGCTATTTTCTGCCGTTTTTTAAAATGATTGTAATTATTATCGAAATTTGAAAAATAAAATGGAAAGTACTTTGTACTTGGTGTAAAGTGTGAAAGCAAAATGTAAGAGACTTGGAAATGTTGAATATATAAAACTCTCTCTCATTTTGTTTTGGCTTTTATACTTTTTACCTTTTAATATTTCTGGCTGATTCTCTGGTTGTGATTCTTTATTCTTTGCGTCATTGTAGAATCTCAAATGTTTGTTACTGTTATTATAGGTATTAAATATTAAATATTCTCTAAATGGAGGTCGCACCATATATTTTGTTTTTGGTAGAGGGTAGTAATAAAATAATTGTTATACTTTATGATACATTTGTAGTTTTTTTATGTAATTTCCTCGTTGCTTGCAAATTTCAGCATTTTGAATGTACAACAAGCAAAGGAGTTGAAAACAGATTAAATAATAATAGTAATAATAATTAATTATTCATGTTTACTGCATGTAATGTTTCAAGTCATAAAAAAGATGGAAGTTTTAGTTGGTTGGTTCTGTTCCCTGTTTATCCCGAATCCTGCCATTAGTTTATGTGCTTTTTCCAATAACATAATATATTTGCATTTTCAGATTCAGTAAAAATGTGTATCACGTGTGACGTACATATATTAAGAATTTGTCATAAAACTCTACTAAATTTAAATAAACCCTGTGAGCAGTGAACAGGGTTGAGTACTATTTTTACATTGTTTGCCATTTTGAGCACTAACCAACTTGAAACTGTACTCTGTAATATTATAGAGTCACCTGTACATTGTGCAAAAAGGACGAGACAAAACTCTTTCTGATAACCATACGTAATAAGTATTTAGTATTTACTGAGAATTATAAATAAAGAATAAAATTTTAATGATTCTGATCCAGTATTCTTTATACTCGTATCATGCTAAATAGTTCAAAGTTCTAAGGAGGAGCTGTTACATGTTACATGGATTTTTTGATGCTAATTTCAATGTATGTACATTTTATATGAATATATCCATCTGTAGCCCACAATCCGATTTCTGCCTTCTCCATTCACTCAAATGCTATTAGTTATTAACTAATAACGATCCCAAAAGACTGATGAAAATATAAATGACAATGACCATTCTATATTCTATTCAACATTCAAACTCAAAACTCCAACGGCAACTCAAAGACAATAGGAATAGAAATTATATAGACATGAATAAGTACAATTTGAATTTTATTGGTTAAACAATGCATAAAAGTGGCACTTTTCATACGAACGGAGATGTGCAGAATAGCATTTGTCATTTGTACATAATTTGTGTATAGCTACTGACTACTGACTACATTGGCTATTGGCTACCAACTGCTGAATTAAATAGACACAAATATTGCACTTTTTCATTATTTTTTTCCTCTGACACGTCCATTTAAGCTGTTTTAAAAATATACATCTCGAATCTCGACAATGTAATTCTTTGTGGTTTTACTCCTATAATATACTATGTAATAATGTTATGTGTACATGCTTACATACCTCGGACTTGAGTGTTGGTAATTTTTATTTGAAAAGAGTTGTATGCACCTACACATATATATGTAGAATTTATGTTGTTTTTACTTTGTAGTTTGTACTTTTGTAGTAGTTTGCACATTTTATTACTATTCATTCATTCACGTTCTCCATTCTCTACAATCTCCAATTGCACATCACAAGAAGTATTTGGAGAGAAAGGAAAATAATTAGGAGTAAAATGAATACTTACTAGTACAGACGACACAGTCTTTTGTGTGCCTATATCAAAGTTTATAATATAATATACATAGTGTATAGGGAATAGAATATCACAAAGTGTTTTTATATTTCAAATGGTCTGGTGATTACAAATCACAAATATACATTTACTTTATATGTGTATATACAAAATATACAATAATATATTATGCAGCAACAAAGAACTAAGATGCACAATACACAATATATATAAAAAACCTTGGTTTCATTTCCATTTTCCATATAGACATTTATGCCTTCGAGCTCTCATTTCATTTTACATCCACTCTTCCAGTTTTATGCACGTTGTAAATTGTAAATCACAGATACGTAATAAAATGACATTATAATAATATTATGAGGATTATTCATGTGTTAAGTTTCACTTTTCAATCTCAGTTTTTAGAACGTGAATTTTTTTGTCTGCTTCTTTTTGCTTCATTCTAAAGTTTTTCTCACGTCTTGAGCTCCACGGTCTTGTGTCTCCAATTTTGAGTGAGTGTTTTGGCTTCCCTAAAAAATAAAAAAATGAATCTTTTTACATTTTTTATCAAAATTTTAATTGTGATATAATATTATAAGCAAACGGATTTGTCAATCCTATCTTTAAAATTAAAAGTTAACTACAGTACAAAGTCAGTGTGTGTCATTTCAAAAGTGTCAATTCCTATAGTATAATTATTGTCAAGCTAATTTAAACTATTTGATTGGATATCAAGTGTATTTAAATGGTGTAGTGTTTAGTATTGGAAAAAAACGAAGCAAAAATCTGAAGTCGCAGTTCATGATTTTACGAATTATAAATATACACATTGATCCATTATACTTTATACAAAAAGTATAAATAACACATACAGTGAAAAAATGTAATTTTAAAGGTAGGTAAATGTAAAAATTCGTATGACAGTTGTCAAAACTTTTACTTTTATTAGACTTATTGGTACTCAAATTTTAAAGATCGTGATGCTTTTGTGGTGATATACTTTAACCTTTAAATAACGTGTTTTCTATTTTATGTCCAGTTGCGAGATCAGCAAAAATCAAAAACAAATATTTGAAAATTAAGAATTCCGATTCATTGTCTATTGTCAATTGTCATCATCATTTTACAGGATACAGGATACCAAATCTCAAAGGCGTAAGTGCAATCTTATTACTTATTACTTTAGCTGACATAATATAATATTAGTACCTAGAAAAGCACTGTGCGTAATAATTTCTTTTATTATTTATTATTTATACTTTATAAGGGCACAGTATCAATATCAAGTATCAAAAGTCAAAAGTTGTTGTCAAAACAAGATGACATTATTCATTATTCTATAGTAAATAAGTAGTATAAATATCAAAACAGGAATACATAAATATCAGTAAAAGACAAATGACTAATCATAATATCATGGTAGTAAAAATTGAGATTGTTTACAAAGGTTGCAAATGTCATTTAGTCTCGTCATATGAGATGAACTCGCTCATTACTCATGTTAGAAATATCTTCATTCTTTTTAATATAACAGACAGCATTACAGTTTTGTCTTCAACTATAACTGCGGAAGATTTTGTTCTTGAAATAATTACTATGAACTGTGAACTGTGAGTTGACCATTGACCATTGATCATCAAAGTAATCCAATTATTAACAAATTAATTTTTTTAAACTATTTATGAGCTTTTTGTTTTTCAAACATGAATTTTGGAATATTGATGCTTTATTATTCCATAATATTATTTTACAATACTACTATATATTAGAGTATTATAGATAGTAGATAGGCATTTTTATTCTTGTAGATACATATAGACGTCATTACATAATATTTTAAACTTTAAACGAGTATCAAAAATCACGTAGAACGTAATAGAGTAAATGTGATGAAATATACTGCAGGCTGTAGGCTGTACATTCTCTGAATGTGAATGAAGATAACGGGATGAATTGTATTTTGTATTGTCATAAATTTATATACGAAGCATGTTCAATATTCAATGCTGAATACTTTATACACAGACCACAAACAGAGTATAAATATACATACATGTACTATAAATACGAATGTGGAACTACATGCCTTCCTTTGTAAAGTCACCTACATAATTACATCCTAATAATGAATACTTATTGAATATACCAACTAACAACAGCCAGCACAGTTTGAAGTTTGAAGTATCAAAGATGTAGTATATTATTACTTTTTTATTACTAGTACTACTGTTGACTGTATAATATATTATGCTTTATCTATGTCTTTATACTTTATACATATACACTATATACGTAATACGCATACCTCATACCTATCAAAGACAGTTGATACCTGTCACTGTCATGAAATTACGTCAAATTCACTTTTATTCATTTTCGTAGTGTGGTCATCGAGTGCATTCAATTTACATTGTGTATTGTGTGTGTAGTGTGTAGTAAGTACTACGTAGATGTAGTATGTAGTTTGTAGTGTCTAGATCATAGAATCGTGATAGGAATGAAGATGATTGATGTATAATCTACAGACGGTTGAATATTTTTTAATTCTCATCACATATTATGTACATGCACTTGTGCTAGAACTCGTATATCATAATATTGTACTATAATAGTATGTGGTGTATGGAATATGGAATGTAGTAATAATAATTAGGGATCATTTGATTACACAATTTTTATTATTATCATTCTGTTTGTATCTTTTTCGGTGCATGTTGTATAGTGTAATACTGTATAGTTTATTCTATATTTTGTGTTTCTGATAAGATGTACAGTGCGATATGAGCATGAATATAAAAATAAATAATAAGTTGTACAGAGTACATAAAGTATAGAGCTTTTAGGTCCATTGACAGACTTATATTGATTAGCCCTACACATTATTATGTATTACGTATTAGGTATAGTATGGAGTATGGAGTAATAATATAAAAATAATATTGTACTCAGATAGATTGAACATATTGAAAATAAAATATACTCATTGTATATATTGTGTGTATTGATATATTTAATGTTATGTCTAAAATGTACATGCAGTGTTTTGCAACTTTGTATTATAAGACTGAAGGTTTAGTTTGTAGTTGTTTTCATCGTTTCATCGCCTTTCTTGCCTCCCTCCTCTTGCCTCTTACATTCAGAAGGAATTGGACTTAACTCTTTGTAAAACAACCCACAAAAGATAGTACATAGAACATAACACATACTTTAGTAGGTTCTTTTATATTTTATACAGGCTTGGATCAAATAATAAATAATACTCTCACTTATAACGGTATCTATCTATATGCATTTATTATTTATACTGTTTTTGTTTGTGTTTGTGTTTGTGCTCGTATGCCCATTTTCTTTTTGTTATCGTGAGAAGTCTCGAATTTTCTTTGTTTTCTGGTTGGTTAGGAGTTGGGAGGTACGAGTATAAGTTCTAACGTAAAAACTATTCTTATTTTTAGTTTCATTATTATTGATTCTTGGTTCTTGGTCTACTGTGTTTTAAGCCCTAAACTTGGTTGAATCCAATAATAAATCCCATGAATCCCTAATATCAATGAATAAATGAAATGACAATTCAAAATCCAAACGGTGGGAAGTTGTCATGATTAGTGAATGGCATTAGGCATTAGCTGTTAGCGTGCAAAGCAAAAAGTAAATTGAGGGTGAAATAGGAGCTTTTCAAATTAGTTTTTTCAGTGTAAAAATGTAAGCACGAAAGTCGAGATTGTATAAATTGAGTACAAATTACAAATTACAAATGACAAATGTTGAGTGGTATTACTTTTCACATATTATTGATTGTCCTTTCATGTGGGCAAAGGTTTTTTTTTTGGAAATAACATTCAGTATTTTCAATATTTTTTCATGAGCATTACAGTTTTATACCTCATGTTCACTATATATTATATATTATGTACTATGCACAATCGTTAGTGACTAGTGACGTACGATTAGTTTAGATAGGTTTTGCAAGGACTCTCAACTTTCAACTCTCGTCTGTTTAGTATTCAGTATATTCAGTATTCAGTATTAATAAAAGTGTCCAGTCTCTTATCAGTTTGTCAATTTGTTTCTCTGTTATCAATATCACTGAGTTTTTTGGACTCCAATTCAACTCTTGAATTTGCCTGAGATACACACACAATATACATAAATGATACAGTTGAGAGTTCAAAATTAGTATTGTAAATTGTGAATTGGTTGTAACTTTTTTATTCTGTGTTTCTACACAGAAGGGTTTTTTTGTTAGTAAAGTGGGAGCTGTAGTTGTGCCACCTTCATTTTGCTTCTGTGGATTGGATTGTGAATTTGTGGTGTGTATATTGTATATTATTTGTGCAAACTCCATTCTAAATTCTAAATTCAGCATTGTGATTACCTCGTGATCAAATCAATAACACAGAGTGCAATATCATCATCTTTTATCGTCTTGAAACCGGTGCTGATCTTTTCCTTAATTTATTTGTACACTAAACACTAGCACTAGAC
The DNA here is from genome assembly GCA_019776565.1 of Sminthurinus signatus. NCBI lineage: Eukaryota > Metazoa > Arthropoda > Collembola > Symphypleona > Katiannidae > Sminthurinus > Sminthurinus signatus. Next base: position 8,512 of record JABASP010002592.1, on the reverse strand, counting down.
TCTAGACTAATTCTCAGATGATAAAAATAATAAATGTGCATCATGTGTACATCATCTATGTACAATGTACATACTGCATAGTGTCACATCATGTGATAATAAAGGGTTCATTTTTATATATTGCGTACATAGTGAGTATAAGGAAAAACGTGGACGTTGAATGTTGAGTGTTGAATGCAAAATGTGAGCTTGCATGATGATCTGTTTCATCTTTCATCCCGCTGCGAGATGAGGCATGAGAATTGCACCATGCATCTTGCATTATAAATTAAATATTGAGTTCGTCAGACTTTAGAGGAAAATATAACCTAATTTTTTTAATATTATTATTAGCATCTAGTATTTTTTTAAGACTCAACTATGGATTATGTAACATAAAATACATGGAGTAGAATTTACATGTGGAATATAGAATGCATGATATTTATACGCGTTCATTGTTCACTCTTCTTCAGTGTGCCATTGTGCCACAACATTTTGTATCCTTTCTTTCCTCTTCAACTCTTTTTTTAATACTTTTTCATACAAGCTTTGTGTGTTCTGCAGATATTACAGAATACACAATGAGATGACGTTTTGATGTTAATTTTTTACAAATATGGTGCTGGTTTAACAGGTGTAGCTTTACGTCGTTAAATTTTATTTTTGTCCTTTATTCAATCAAGTGGGATACAAATAATTCAAATGTAGCATTCGATATTCTTTAAACGATACTAGATTCTGTTTTACTAAAAAGCTTTTTACTTTAAAATCATGACATTGATAATAATTGATATTTAATATTTAAGCAGATTGAACACTAAACTGTCTTAAAATATTTTGACTAGACACGGTAGAAGCTATTTTATAGTAATGCACTTTGTTCATCACATAGTATCATAATCGTAAATCGTAATCTGCGTTTACATTTTACTCTTTACACTTAATACTTTGTCATTAGAGGCATAAGTAATAAGAATACTCATGGAAGATGCTCATTTGTATAAATTTAAGTGAACGGTGATAAGGAAAGAGAGAGAAAAGAAGAAAAAGAAGAACCAGGAATATTTTGTCATTTGAAACTTGTTTATAGTTTATAGGTATAATTGCTGTTACAGTGTATAGTACTAAATATTAGGAATAGGTACTGTACAAAATACAAAGTACAAGTGTTGGAGATTTTAGATGCTGTGATGACTGATGATGTTCTTATGTATTATGTATATTAAAAAGATTCAAGAAGAAGAGTGCATGAAGAATTAAGTAAGAAGGCGCAAGTGAGAGTGTTGATTGTTGATATTATTACAACTACATACGTAATATGAAATATACAAGTATTGAATAACTATCACCAACACCCAACATGCACTATCACATGTTCAGTGTTCATCGTTCAGAGCTTTTTGCTAGCTCATGTTACAATCTGTATGAAAGAGAGTTATACTTATACTTATAACTTATAAATTATAAAAGATCTGCATGAGTCTCGTCAGTCATTGTTCATGTACTTTTGCCGTGGTAGAGACCGAGTGGATGGAGGAAAATCATGTTCAATCCTAGTATTTATTTATTTATTTGTCTTTGAGGAAAAGAAATACAACTATCATCAGCGTGATTATGTGACTAAACATCGTGATTTTTTTTCTTCATGTACATTGTACATGTGTATTTAATATTCACTTGGCTATTTGATCTGTATGTATTATGTATTATGTACAAAGTAAGTGATTATTAATAGCTTACTCTTCAATCCTTCCTTATTTCTATAAGTATTATAAATGTGTTATGTATTACTTATTACTTCTAACTCATACTTTGTTTTCATTCGTAAACCTTGTTTGTTCTTGAAAGAGTTTGTTCATGCTTCATACCGCACAACACATTGTACATTGTACATATTATTATTATTATACAGCATCAGGATTAGCATAAGCAGTGCATACTTTGCACATGCAGTCAGCATCAGCATACTTTTCAAGTTCCTTGGTTGAGTTTCATACCGTCTCTTTACTCTCTACTCTCTTTCTTCAGTTGTCTGTGACAGTTTGAGCTAGCAAGTGTGAGTGTGAGATTAAACAAGAGTAGTGACTAGTGAATATATAATATAGTATATATTATAGTGATTGAGAATTGAGAGTGAATTAACTTGACACTATTTCTGGTGAAAGGAAAGGAATAGACTTTGTGAACATAAAAAGACTTGACTAATCATTATAAAGTATAAAAGATAAAAGACATTGTCATTAGTAAAAGATGAAAATAAAATGATCGAAAATTGAGCGTACACAAAAGTTATGTAATTTATAATATAAAGTTTTTCTTTTGTGTCTTATAATAATTTCAGATCCATTTGAAATAAATCCGTGATCATCATGAGTTCCTACGAAAGTGCTCGATTGAGACCCAATTTCCCCACAAGAGTCACTTTGGGACCGGATGAAGTTATTGTACTCACAGGTATGTCTGATTCAAAATTAAAAGCAATGTTTTATTACAACAATTATTAATTTATTTATTATTTTCCTTGTCATGAGACGTAAGCAGAACTTTGGTGTGTAGTGTGTATTTTGTGTTTTTCATGTAGAAGTGTTATTGTTTATCGTATCTTCAACATTTTTACTTGATTAGCTTATTTTCTATAAAATGTTAAAAAAAATAGATACATGGTAAATAAGAAAAAAGAAAAACTACGCCTTAATGGTGATTGGATTGGAAAAGGGGAAAATACTTACGTCACTTCATACAGAATACAGAGTACAGAGTAAACATAAAAATAAAGTGTATTTAGTATTTATTAGAGAGTGAATTGAGAATTGAGAATTTATAAATAAACCTGATATATTAAAAATTACAAGTCATGAGTTATATTTTGTATTTTGTATTATAGCTCATAAGTGTAAAGTAAACTATCTCTGCGTCTCCGTCCTTGAGCTTGGACTTGAGTATAGCTTTAGGATAAAATTTGGAAAACTGCTATACAGCATCCAATATATAATACTACACAATACACAATCAGCAGCCACTATTGACAATTGACTATACAAACATTACATGTTACATGGAGAGAAAAAAAGCAAACTCTCCTACTACCTAATATAACTTTAACAAATTATTTGTCTATATAGTGTGTAGAATCCTAGAATCCAGCATGTAGAATGTAGAATGTAGATTCATGTTACAAAAAAAAGTACAAGTGTTGAAAGTCTACATTCTACATTCTGCAATCTGCATCATTCTACAATCTATAATCTATAGTACTGTGAATTATTATTGTGAATAGAATATTATGGTAAATGGTAAATGGTGAATAACGAATAACTAATACCGTACACTGTTCAAAGTCAAAAACTCTCTCTTTGTAAATCATCAACTAAATATTTGAGATTTGTATAATATTTTTGTAATTTATGAGTTATGACAATCATCACTCACATACTCACTCTACAAACACTTACACTTTTGCATAGGCACAAGTAGTTCTCTTATCTGTTTGATGATAAAATATAAAATGTAATGATGATTGCTGATTACATATTGATTCAAGAGAGAGTTTTCCATTCTCCATTCCACTCGGCACTTTAAACTTTAAACAATGTTTAAAAGTTGTCGTCTCGATTCTGGATTCTCGATCCCGTTCAACGTTAAATCCTGATCATTTTGCATGTGGTTTTTTTCTACTTCAGTTTTGACTTTAGGTTTTTTGAGTTGTGGTTTTTTAATTGAATTATGCTATTTAAGAGACCAGAGACTAGAAAATTCACATGTTTTACGTTTCATATACTAGAGACTAGAGAGCAAAGCTTTTTAAATACACTATTAGCATTGGTGAGTGTTAAGTGGAGGATGGAGGAGTAGTTGTTCATTGTTCAGAGTTTTAACTTGGTCAAATGTCCAAACTCTGGATTCTAAATTTTTAGATATGAATCGATTAATTAAAGCCGGTTATCTCTCCAGTCAAATTCAATTAACTTTTAAATCAAACTACAATCTACATGCTATACATATGTAGAGCGTAATGTCTAATGTAGAAAAAGATGCTGAGCTCACACAATGTGTGTCCGTCTAAATCTTAATCTCAAATCTCCAATCTTTTTAACTTGACTTTATTCCACTGATCTGGTTTATTATATATAAAATACTTGACATAAGACAGATACACATTTTAAATACATAATGTTCTAGTTTCTACATTCTACATTCTACGCAATATTTTGTATTTGTTTTGCATTTTGTGTTTTGATTTTTGATTGGAGTATTAAAATAACTACGCAGAATGCAGACAGTAGACAGTCCGACTCGGACGAGATAGAAGATAGAATTTGTTTATTTGTTTACGATACACAATCAATCTGCAATATGCCATTTGCATTTTGCATGGACGAGAAACTTGCATAATAATTATAAATTATAAATGCTCTATATAATATTAAATGGGAAAGTGGAGTTGGAGAAAAATCAGCGTTCAGAGTCTAAAAAGGTGAATGCGGATGGATGATTCCTTCGGAGTTCATCAAGGTTACAATGTTGAAAAACGAGAGGGTCCGCATTTTGAAAAAGTTCCTTGAGTAGGATTTTAGTGAGTTGAGTAGATGTGCTTGTTCCAGCAGCAGCAGCAGCAGCAGAACTACCATCATCAATCTTTTTGTATTTTTCCAGTGAGTGGAGTAGACAGATGAGGTAGAGATCATGCATGGAGTAGTTTTTGGCCATCTTTGCCAAATTTGAGAGTCCTTGTACCGTCATTCTATCCGCTGAAATTTCCGCCTTGTAGACAAAGTCCAAAAAGTGGGAAAAAATGTATGGACAAATATTTTCAACTACAACTATTTCTGTACTTGGGGGTTGATCTGGAGCAGGACCAGGAGCAGAATCAGGAGTACTGAGTTCAGTATTATTGTTATTATTATTATTGCTGATAGTACTTGTTGGTGGAGCATATCGAGGAGCGGTGAAGATGAAGCGAGCAAAATTCTCAGCATTTGCAAATAGGATGAGTTTATGAGCATGAAAGAGTCTCTCACCACATTTCAAGATGATATCTGAGAATTGTTCATTGTTTAAAAAGGTTCCAATTTTCTCGGCAAGGACGAGTTTGTAAAAGGCAGACTGGACGTCCAATGTGGATTTTTCGGGTGTATTGTTATTATTATTATTGTTAGTATTATTGAGGCTGATTAAACTAGTATTATTAGCTGTATTTTCATAATTGTTAGCTCTAGAAGTATTTTGAAGTGGAGTTGTCGTTGGTGTTGTTGTTGGTGTTGTTGTTGTTGGGGTTGTTGGAGTTCCTCGTCTTCCATCTGTGGCAATATCACGTGTAAAAACGAGTTCTACTTGAAGTTTTACAGAATTATTCCGTACATATTTCTCCCTGTTCTCCCAAAGATAGTCTATAGGAATGGCATTTACGGAGCAATCCTCATTTTCCCCAAAGAGGAATTCTACACAACCCATCTTTTTCCTCTTCTCACAAAAATTTGTAGCCCATTTCACCCAGTTGTCTACCTCTTCGGATTTATCCAACATGTCTTTGAGGGATTCCAATTTCCCGTCTGTCGTCAAGAGTCCCGCGTGGTAAATGACACTTCCGGTCATTTTCTCAATTATTTGATTGGATGTCAAAGTCATGTCGGAAACTCCTGAGCCAGTAGATGATAAAATGTTGGTGAGGAAAGGAGACGGCGGTGGTAGTGAATTTCCATTGCTATTGTTATTACTCGTAGATGCAATACTGTTATTATTATTATTTTCAATGGATTGATCTGTAGATGATACAGAAGGAAGTTCAAAGTTTTCTGGAACCAGGCGACATTTCATCCAGTCATTTTTTGTATGGAAGAGTTCCAAATGCCATTGTTTCAGACTTCCGTCTTCTACATTGATAAAATGAAAAATAAAATTCACATAAAGTGTGAAATGTGAAAGCAATCATAAATTTTGTTTTACTAAAGAAGGAATTTTACCCAAAGTTCCGGCGGTGAAAGTTGGACTTTTTAATTTACAAAGTGGTCTGATTTTAGGGTTGACCAGTTGATCAATTCGGCGGATTTCCCAAATGTAGGTCAATTGTTCCACTTTCAACTCTGTTGAGCCGCACGGTTCCAGGGCTGTCATTTTTATGGCTGTCAATTGTCAAATAATAAAGAGGAAGGTGAAAGCGTTTGTAAAATCAGTCTGTTAGATTTTTATTAAATGTGGAGGAGGGTCGCGGATCGCCTCACATTCTCAGGAGGAGATCACAATATTATGAATAATAAATTCACAGACATCTTTTTTTATTTCCTCCTTTTCGAATTTCGAATCCAAAATCGAGGATCGAAGAACAAAAGTACACAAAACACAAAAAGTTCAGTTTAGGTATCCATGACATTCGAATTTGCCTGTATTAATCGTGAATCGAGAAGAAAAGACAATTTGATATTTGATACATTATTTTTTTTATTTCTACAGGTGGAAGTGGTTTTTTGGGCCAGCACATTATAAGAGTTTTACAAGAGAGAGCAGAGGGGATCAAAGAAATTCGTGTGGTGGATATAGTTCCATTTGTTAAGAAATTAACATATGAAGAAAAATACCCAGTCAAATTTTATTTGACCGACATTACAATTGAAGATCAATTGGACCGACCTTTTTGTGGTGCAACATCAGTCATTCATTCTGCCGCTGTTGTAGATGTTGGTCATTATGTGGATCGACAGAGGATGCGTTCAGTCAATATGATTGGAACCACCAAGTAAGTCAAATAAAAATAATAGAATAAAAAAATCCTCATTATTTGAAATTATTTTGAAAATTAATAATATCAATGATATGATGATTTAAATGTTTTTTGATTTTTATTACTATTTTCAGTGTGGTTGGAAAGTGTCGTCAATGGAATATTGAGAAATTGGTATTAACCTCATCCGTGGATGCAGTTATTCAGAAAAATCAAGCTTTTGTCAATCAAGCTGAAGGACAAACCGTCTTACCTTTGAAGGAAGACAAATTCTTGATGGGATATTATGCTTATACCAAGGCACAAAGCGAGGCCATTGTAATGTGCACAAGGAATAAACCAATGGCAAATGGTAAAATTCTTAAAACTGCAATCCTTCGTCCAACTGTTTTATATGGAGAATTGGATCCGTATTATGTACCCTCATCTTTAAAATTAGCCAAGATGGCTTGGGGATATTTGCCTCAACCAGCAATTTTTCAGGTAAAAATCTCATGCACAAAATCTCTTAAATACATTAACAATAATAATAATTATTATTATTAATTATGTTTTCTATTCATTTTTCTGTTTTGTATTTAATTCCCATAGGCTGAACCTGTATTACAAAGTACTTATGTTGGCAACTGCGCTTGGGCTCATTGTCTTGTAAGTCATTTAAAACATTACACACTTTACTCAATTTTTTAACTTTCTCTACATTTGCGATTTTTCTAATTATTACTAATATCTTGTACTTATCAATATCTTTCTTTGATCCAATTATTTCCAGGCACTTTGGAGACTCAATGAAGAAATCAAGTCAGATGGTGAACCGGAAGAGTGGAGAGAAGTTGATGGACAAGAAATTTATATTACTGATGATACACACCCGACAATGATATATGAGGTGCGAATTACTATTGCGTCATTATAGTTGTCTAGTAAAAATAGTAATTTGAAAGTCAAATAAAAAACTTAGTAGTAAATCTGGAATATATAAATGATTAATTTATTTTTCCGTTATATTCTTTTCTTTCTCTAGTTTATGAAGCCCTATTTGGCTCTTAAAGGCTTCTCCTTATTACAAGTCCCGATTCCACTTTTCGTAGTTCTCTTCTATGTCTATTTTATGAGTGTAGTTATGAAAACATTCCCTGACAGCTGGAAAAAATGGTAAGACACAAGAATATTCAATATTCAATTGCATTTTTATTATATTGAAACCTTAAAATGTTCTACATTCTACATGTAAGAAGTAAGAAGATGTATTAAAAGTTTTGCGCTTATTTGATTTCAGGTTACAAAATCATCCATTGTTCCCAACTTATGAATCGTTCAAGTAATTATTATTGAATTTGTTATTTTTTTTCATGAATAAACTCTACATATTTTGTTAATAAACTGAAATTAATACTCTACATGAACTCAATAATTAATTAATACTATCTTTATACCTATTTCCTATTTTAGAATGGCTCACTCTGCAGTTCATGTTTCAAGACTCAAGTCAACCAACTGTTTGCAATACAGTCCTATTTATTCCGAGGAAAAGGCAAGGTCGTTGAGTGAAGAATTTTACAGGGATGTAAAAATTTAAACAAAGAAACCCATCGATATTTTATACATCATCACTATCAATATAAAAATATTCAATATCAAGCGCTGCATTCATCTGTAATGACCGTTTCCTTCCAAACTATCTATTTACTGTTTATAATATATGTGTGTACAGATGTTTTTTTTTTAGTTTAGTTCAATGCACAAAATGTATAATAATTTTTTAATGACACAAGAAATAAGTCTCGACTCTTGATTTTCTCGATTTTCTCCTAA
>JABASP010002591.1:0-19019 GCA_019776565.1 Sminthurinus signatus | reverse complement strand
AGCTCTGCTGATTTTGACCCTTCTTCACGTTTGGGGTCACAGAATGAGAACCAGGTGACCTAGAAGGATGTAAGAGGGCTTGATTAAAAGGAAATCGTATTTCGAAAAACTTTCTCGCTTTGACCATGGTCGAAAAGTCCCCGGGTCATCTTCAAAAACGAATGTGAAGTTCGGAGTGCATGTCTGTACGCAATATAAACCTCTCTACTGTACATACAACAAATCTCCTTCCTTTTTCATGTATACTGTTCATTGTACATGTATATTTTTACAGGATATTTAGACTTTACTTTACTTCCCTTTGACTTTGATTGTGACTTCTTTGCATACAGCATATAGCATATTGCGTATGAACTCGGATTTAGATTTGGATTTAGAGTTGTAGAACCTGGATGAAGATTTGTTAACTGTGCAGAATAGTGTAAACACATTGAGCTGACAGACACAGCACTAAGCAATAAGCTCAACGCACAGCCATGGATTAACATGTACTGGATTTACGGATGAATTGGAATAGGAAGCAAATTAAGGGAACTCTACTCTGCTCAACTTGTTCTTTGTGTATTGAGTATTGAGTAGTCATAGTAATAGAAATGCAATCAAGTTGTTGAGGGATACAAAGTGAAACTGTGTACATGCATCCTATCCCATCTCCTTGTTTGTAGTTTGTAGTTTGTACGATGCATGTCTGTAACTATAGGAAATAGAAAATAGAAATACTGTGAATTCACATTGATACAACTCAAAACTTCACCCAACTTTCCTTCAACTTCGTTAAGTATGTACAATCAAATTCTGATTTTAAATCTCAACCTCTTTTCATCAGCACATTAGACATTAAAGATTCGAGATTCTAGGTTCTAGATTCTAGATTCTAGATTCGAGTAGGAGCAAAAGAGCAAGTATTTTGGATGAGGAAAGAGGAAGCGATTCAACTCGTGAAAAGTTTGTACAGTCACTTTCCACCTCCACCACTAAAGCTGAATAAGTATGAATGGATTCACGTAGTCTGGGACTTTTGGTGTGTGCAACTTTGTGTTTTGGTCTAGAATCTAGCATCTAGAATCTAGAAGTTAGGCTCTTGATTCGAGATGAGTTGAGTTGAGTGTACAATATGTATCGAGTGTTTGACTGCAGACCAAAGGGAAGGAAAGGAAAAAGGAAATCATTGAACATTCAGCTTAAAATTGGAGCCTAAAGGCCTTTTCCTCCATCCAACATTCACCAATATTACACTTTGCTTTTATATACATGTGCATTTGTATATTTGTATAAAATGGATACGATGTGGATTGAACAGAATATGTGACAGAGAAACACAGGCAAAGCAAGTTCCAAATCTAAGCTGGAGATTTGCGATTGTAAAAGGGATAGATAGACAGAAAGATAAATAGATAGATAGATAGATGTGCAAGTTCCTCTCTACGTTTTGAATTTCATCCAGTTTTATGCATGCTAAAGTATTTATATATATACACATTCAGCATGTAACTATGTTCAAAGGTATTGGATATATTGGATGTACTGGCAACCGGTGGAGTGTAAAGTGTAGTACCGTCTAACCTCTAAACACGTAGTGAGCATTACATATTATGCATATGAGGAGTGATATTGATACAGAGATAGAGGAACGAGACTTGGAGCCATTTGAATTTCTACCACTGATGCATTTGTTGATAGCAAGAAGTTCACTGTTCAACTCTCAACTCCTCTCGGCTCTCAGCTCTTCGGCTTCACAGTTCTCAGTTCTAAACTCTCGAAACTCAACTCTCGACTCTCCATTCGCCTCGTCACATTCATCAAAACCTCAAAGCTCAGTCTCAAAGTGGTTTTAGTCTCAAACTTGTGGGATTTTCCTACTGTATGCTGAATGGCAAGGACAAAAAGTACGGACAGAGGACAGAGACAGAGGAAAGAAAATGTTTAGAATTGAATTGAAAACTATGTCAAAGGGTGAAGGAGGAGGAGGAAACGCAAAATTTTCCACCATCCTAAAATGTTTAGATTTCAGACTTTGGGCTCTGTTCAAAATTCTTGACATTTTCTAGTGTCTAGTGTCTCACTTTGCAATAATTAGTTTGATTTCTTGTGAGGTATCTCATGAAATAAGGGCTGAAATCTGAATTTGAATTTTTTGGAAGGAAAAAATCAAGAGGAATTTTTATAGTTACAAATATTATGTATTGTCAATTGTTGAGGAAAGAGGTAAAGCCAAGGGATATTGATCAGTATAAAGTATAATATCTTGAGTACGAATATGAAAATGAAAATGAATATGAATATGAGTGGAGGTATGAAAATGAAAGGAGATAAATGATGGAGATGAATTAGTTTATGATCTGCAAACGACTCTCAAGATGGTAGTTTGTGATATGCCAGGATAGTTAGACCCTTGGACTCTCCATTTTCCCATTCTATACAATTCTTTTCCTTATTAGTGACTAGTGACTCTCCTGCTCTTTCCTACCGCATCTTTTTATTATTATTATCATCATTGTTATTACCCTGTTGTTGTTCCTGCTTACTGCTTACTGCTGTTATGATTGCTCTGAAGGGAAAAATGAAAGTGAACTCTTAAACACAAGTACAAGTACAAGCACACTCATTGACTGACTAACTTCATTATTTGAGATGTGAGATTTGAGGAATTTCACCAAGATGATCAGAGATCAGACAAAGATGAATCATGAGACTCTGACTCTGCCTCTGACTCTTGAAGGAGGAAAAAGAGTCATTGGAAATTTGAATTGGAATTGGAAGAAAGGAAAATAAGGGAACGTTATCATTTGAAACATCTTCTTCATCATCAGCATCAACTTCATATTCATATTCATATCCGCTGTATATTATATTTATGTGTTCATGTGCATACCTTTCAAGTTTTTCCTCTTTGAGTCTTTGAGTCTTAAGTATCTTCTGGCTATAGTTAGTTAGTGAGTTGGATGAGAGAGATAAAAATGAGAGTTAAATGTTAAAGGTAAAAGAATATCTGTATCTGTAAAATAGGGATGAATGGAAAGATGATGAGCTGAGGTGAATGCATGTGGTCCTCATTTTTCTATATGAATTTTTTATCTGAATAGCAACACAACAACAACAGCAACTCCAAACTCCAACGTTAATGACGAACGGTATTGATACATAATACAAAATACATAATACATACTTGATATATCTGTGGCCATAAAAGAGACAAAGTTTCTCAAGTGTTTGTGGGTCCTCTTCTCATTTCTTAAACGGTTATCTGTACTCAAGATGCTGTATCTTTTTGTACTTGTTGACGATAACTTGAACCACGGTACTTGGACTTGGACTTTTACCTTTTGATTTTTGATTTTGATTTTTGGTTTTCCAACTTTTGAAACGGAAAGAGGGTGTGAATTTCAAAGATGAGAAGAAGACTATTGTCAAGGAAATGGGAATAGAAATGAGGAGGACAGGAGTATGAGGTACGAGGTATGAGTGATCATACTGAAATACCAATACCAATACGAATACCAACCATCAGTATCAATAGAAATGGTGATACAGTGGGAAATGGGAAATGGAAAAAATGGGTAACCTGGAAAAAAAAAGTTTTTACGCCAACTCTCTCGACTTTTCGACTTTTCGACCTCTCGACAACTTGACAATACTACAGAATTCAGTCAGAGAAACGACTTTTCTATAGGAATCATAACCAGAACGAGAAGAGGACAAAAGCCAAAGCCGGATCGTTATGTACATATCTGTAGTACAAGTATTAATACGATAACTATTACATTATTACATATTACAATATTACATAGTTGGAGTACATGAAGTAGACAATGGGACAATGGGACGAGTACAAGGGATTTTCAATATGTGTACATGTATGTTTGTTCCCTTTTATTCCATTTGGTTTTGGGTTTTCAGTTTTGAGTTTTGGCTTTTTGAATGGTTTGACTTGAGATTTAGATTTTGCTTCGCCTATTGAATTGGACTTTTTTTTTGTCCTGGTCGTCCGTCCACTTCTACACTCTACACGCTACACTTTATGTAACTTGTAAGTTGTAAGTATTATCGAAAGTTTTCTTCTTCCTCTTTCTCTTGCTCTTGGACTTGGACTTGGATTTGGTCATCAAAATTATTTGGAATTCTATAGCTATAGATACGCACACACAAGTATAAATATACAAATATGTAGTACTTGAACCAAGTTTAGAATAAGTATGGATGTAAAGTAAAGTAAAGTAAAGGGAGTCAAAGAAAGAAATAAGGAAAGAAAGAAAGAATCATGGTATTTGATGTAGTTGAGTAGAGCAATTATTTCTAATTTTCAAAAAGACTTCCTGCTGTGCATGATTTTGTACCTCTTTTGCTAGCCAGAGTACAGAGTATGTTTCAATGTACCACAGTACCAGTACCAGAGTCTCTCTCTCTCTCTTTCCATTTCTTTCCATTCTTCTCCTGCCAACCAATTCTCAAGTCTCAAAAGTCTAGAGTCTCGCCGTTCCCTATATCCTATACCTTTACTATGGTATGGGTATAGAAAAGTATAACATGTACAAAGTACAAAGTATAGTGTAGAATATAAAGTTAACAAGGGAAGGTAGTCAGTGGCATGGATGGACTGGCGAGTTTCAGTTTGAATTTCAACTCACTTAAACTTATCAGGTTATAAACCCAAATCCAAATCCAAATACCAAATACATGATGCATAATGCATATCTGTATATATATGAGTATTGGAGTATATAATCATAGGAGCAGCAGTAGTTGTAGTAGTTGTTGTTGTGTATGAGTGTATTTGTGTGTGTGTGTGTGTGTGACTTGATTTATGTTTCCCTGTCTCAAATAAGCCAGGCCCACTGTCCGGGTCTTTCTTAGAGCGACTACAAAAGAGATCCTCACAACACATTGAATTTCACAAGAGGTTTTTCTTTTTCCTTTTCTTTTTCCAGTCAAGATATTCCCCTTATTACTTATTACACTCTAGGTTGTACATGTGCATTTATTGTGTCCAGTCTACAGTGTAGAATGTACAGTGTACAGTGTACAGTGGCAGTCTCCATTATGTTTTCTGTACATTGTACATTATACATTGAACATACATGCACAGATATTTGTCCACATACACTTTGTACTTTGTAACTTCTAGCCTGAATACTGAATACCTATCTCATCTTGTTTTCATTTGCTCTTGATTCTTGACTTTGAATCTTGAATCTTGATACAGAGTACAAACTACAAAATACAAAACATACATGTATGTACAACATGAGCTTTAGTATTGAAGCTACCTTTAAAAATGTCCATGTTCATGACAACTGTACTGCTTCTCGTTTCTTGTTGGAGAAGGAGATCCTCGTCAGTGGAAATGTCATGTTCAATTCCCATGTCAGTGTGACTTGTTCTACTCGTATAGTCGTAATCTTAGTCGTATTCGGCTTTTTCTTCTTCTTGTTCTTGTAGATACCAAGTCAACTTTGAGTTTTACTAGCTTCACTTTTCTACAGACTGTAGACTGTAGACTTGAGACACTTGACGTAAATGAATGAGGGAATGGAAAAAATATGAAATAATTCAAAAGTCAGTCCACTCCTCCTCCGTCTACCTAGAGACTAGAAAAATTGTGAACTACCCTCACTATTTTTCATCAATATCAATAGCAACGCTACTGTTTACTATTTGTTTGTTTCTCCATTGTCCATCCTCCGTTGTTCATGTCCATGTTCATGTCATTTAACTGATAAAGTCAATGGTAGAGGAAAGACAAAAGGAAGGGAAAAAATTCAACCTTTCTATATTTCTATATTATAGAAACACTTGGCATTTGATTTGGTATTTGGCATTTTGTTGGAAATTGACATTCCGATGGACGTCCACTATTGACTATTCTTTTCTATCTATTCTGAGTTCCAAGTAAATTCAAATTCGAATTCGACTTGGAGTTTTAGTTCCATGGTGGGCATTTAGAAATGAGGACAGTAACAATAACGATGGGAATAACAATAGGAGTATAGTGACAATAACAAAAGGAAGAACAAATAGACCCTCCAAAGACTGTTGAAGGACAGTTATAATTACATGGGTAGAAAATAGAGGAGGGAAATCCTGGATTTCTTATTGTTGACTGTTGACGTTTGAGCTTTGAGCTCTGAGTTTTGAGTTTGTTTAGCTCCAGTTTTGATAATTTCTCACGAAATAAAAGAATTTTTGGAATCCTGCAAAGGCACAGGTGTATAGCTGTGTAGTTGTACATGAGACAAGAGACATGAATGATGTGCATTCCTCGAGTCTCTCGCCTCTTGAAGGAGTACTGTAAATTATTCAAAATGAGAATGATAGTGATATCCCAGAATCCATAATTAACCAGACGAGACATGTGTGTGGATGATATGTATAGAAATCCCTGATTCGGATTGTCTTTGTTCTCTCCAAGTTGCATCTTTCATACTTCATATTTCATTGGGATTCATTGAAATATTGGATGTTGAGTGTTGAGTGTTTCTAGGACTGGATAATGTATGCACGTTGCATTATATCCAAGTAGAAATCCCATCTCTCATACTTTACACTTACAATAAGTTGGCTAGTTTTTGTTTTGTTTCCTTTGGTTTGGTTTGGTTTGGTTTGGTTCCAGATCGAATTCTTTCTTTTCCTCTTTTCTCTTTTGGCCCACTGGCAATTACCTGTCAAAACCAATGAACTACGCTGCAGTGCCCAAGAACTTTTGAGCCGCACACACTCACACATTTACACACTAATAGACAATTCTCAGCATCAGCTCAAGATGAACATTGCGATGAGCGTTGAGCATTGAGCATTGAGCATTCAGAGAATCTAGAGTCCAAAATCTAAAGTCCAGAGTGTAGAGTGGAGAGTGGAGCGGCAAAGAGGGGCGAATATGAAATAATTTAAAGAAAAAATAATACTGATATACTAAAGAACCGACAAACCGATGGACCTGTTCTCTCTTCTCCCTTCTCTTAGATATTTCCCTTCCATCCTTCATATTCTTCTATCTTGTAGATATGTACAATGTGCAGTGTACAAGGAAAGAAAAGGGGAAACGAGGAAAAGATGTAGTTGATTCATAATTGAGAAACTCCATGTGTTCATTCTTCGTGTTCATATTACTTCTCACTTTTATACTTCATTTCTCCAGCTAGATCTAGACTTTACATGTAAGAAAATTACATGTATTTGTAATATGTATAGTCCATTGAAATACATGGTGGAAAAAAGAGTACAAGAGCTTAGCTAACTAACTGTGTACAATGTACATTTACCCAATTCTACTTGAGTTGAATTCGATGAGATGAGATGAGAGAGGCAGAGAGCGAGTGCTTTTGTCTAATTGCAGCAAGAACACTCACTTATCAGTTTCAATGTGACGTTGTCTTGGTTGTCGTCTTCGTCCTTCCTTCTCTTACCATTATCACTACTTCATTGCATCTTTCCTTCACTCCAGAGTCCAGAACCCAGAGTCCAGAGCAAAGGCAAAAGTAGAAATTGATCCAAGGCTCTTTTTTTCCTTTTTCCTCAGTGGATGCATAATCGACATGGACATGCTTTCACACTCACACTCTTAGTCTCAGTTCTTAGTCCATGACAACGACAACGACAGTGACGGCGACGATTCCATGTTGGTTGTTGATTGTTGATAATATGCTCTATGATAAAAGTAATGTAAAATGGAGTTTGGAGTATTAAAAGTGTAGACTGGAGCAAAATGTGAGTTGACCGTCCGTTTGTCGTCTTTACGACTGGCCCTGGTCTTGGCTTCTTTTGGTTCTGGCTCCAAAAAGAAAAAAGAACAAACTGATTCACAACTCTCACACTCACATTTACACTTTGATTTACACTTACATTTACATTTACAAATTTACACTTGACCAGATAAACAGGGAAAGAAGTGGAAACTATAATATATTATTATAATTTATTATGGAACAACTAGAAACTAGACAAATCAATGACAAGTTCAGACCACACAAAACTCGGTCCATTGTCCATTGTCCAGTCCAGTCCAATCTCATTGACAATTAACAGTGTAAAATGCATCAATGACAAATTATTCACAACTCTTATATGTAATATGTTATGCATTGCATCTTTTTATCACAATCCTTTACAAATTACACCTTACACATTAATCACCTCAATGTCTAACGAATAATGAGTAATGAAAATACAAAATACTCAACTTTTCCAACACGGATTGTGATTGTTTAGTGGAATGACATGAAAAACTAAATAAATCAACATGTTTCCATTTCATTGAGTACAATATTACATATTATTGTACAACATGCACAACTTGTAAATTAACTAGTTGGAGTTGATTCTTGAATTGTTGACTAATGTGAGAAGAAAAATTTCAATATAAATGATAATTTGAAAAATAAAAAAATAAACATTCCATTGTCTAACGGCACTCTTTGGTCATTGGTTTGTGGTCTGTTTGAAATTTTTGACTTTGACTTTGACTTTAAATGTGAATTTGAATTTTAAATCAAAGCTGCATAAATCCCAAATAAATGAATGAATGAATAAATAACTAGTAAATAATTAAGTGAAACATGTGTAAAATATCATTCCTGTTTTGTCCTCTTCTCTCTTTCCTTGACTCTTCATTTTTTCGCAGTCTATAGTAGTTTACACTGTGCAGAATTGGGCTGGGTCGGAATCATCTTGAAAGACAGAGAGACAGAGAGAGAATAAGATAACTAGAAACTAATTTAATATGCATGTAATGATATCATTGTCCTAGGGAGAAAAAATGAATATTTATACATTTTTTATTTATTCATCTGTTTACGGTTTACGTATGTATGGATTGAGTTGGATTGGCTTGGCTTGGATCTGTGACTGCGACTGTTGCTACTGTTGACTGTTGAAAGGGTTCAAAGTATCATAGTAGTAGTTGTTGTAGTTGTAGTATTTATGAGAAGCCAGAAGGTTTGGAATGTTGATGAAGTCTTAATGTGTCTCTTGTTTATGTATCTCTGGTACAAACATGAACACAAGTTGAATGAGACTGAACACTGAACACTGAACATTGTAGATACATTAATATAATTTCATTTAGTATTCAAGTGCGGCAGTCATATCATGCTATGCCTTCATAATAATAAAAATCATAATATAATGTGACTGCTTGACTTGACTTGGCTTTTGGTTCTTCCTGAACACATCCAATAGACAAACATCCACCGTACACATTACACATTACACATACGTCGGAGATTTATTGTCAAGTTGCACGATGACTTTTTGATTGTATTTATACGGACAGGAATAAAATATTACGAGAGGATGATAATGATGATTTTTCAAAAAGTAGAGAGGGACAGAGAGAGAGCAGGCATAAGGATTCAATTGCACAGTAGACAGTAGACAAGTCGACAGTAGCTTTTAGCATAGGACGGACTCAAAATCCTCGTATGTAGTACGTAGTACATAGTACATGGTGAATCGTTAGCAGTTGTTGGCTAGCATGAAAATAGGCATCTAACCATGAAAATTCATATTAGCTAGAAAAAACTCAATCTTTTTTGCTCCAAGCATTTCATCCTCCTCATTTTCATTACATTTGCGTTAGAATCACGCTAACCAGCTTCAAATATACTCAATATAATGACGATATACTGTATTTCTATTTAAAAAAGTCTTTGCATTGAGGCTTTGACGATGAAAATGATGATGATGATGAGGAATATTTTGTGACTTTTTACTTTTTAATATGCATTTCTAGTACTAATGCATGTGAATTGTGTACTGTACAGAAAAGTTGACTTTGGCTTTGACTTTTTCTCTAGTTTCTCGTTTCTAGTCCCTACAGATAGTGGTTGTGACTTATGAGCTGGCCTAGGGCGCTCTGTGATAATTTCCCCATGAAATGTGACACAGGAGAATTGAGATGTTTTTACTGATGCTGAGCCAAATGACACCCAAACCAAGTCAAGTCAAGTCAAACAGCCAAGCCAAACCAACATGTAGGGAAATAATAAATAAGCTTCCTTCTTCGTCTTGACTCTTTATCTCTCCCTCTCTCTCCACTCTCCACTCTCCACTTAACTCCACTTAATACAGATACTTGTGACCAAGTACCATATTATTATTATTATTGTTGTTGTTGCTATTTAGCCGTGTCCTGGTTGATTCAAGTTGAGCTTTGGCTTTGGCTTTAGCCTCATCGTCTTCATAGTTTTTCTATTCCTATTCAAATTCATATTCATATTCATTCAGTTTTCTTATAAGGCACATAAAGAAGGAAATGCAAGTTATTGCTTTCACTTGTACAATGTATTATGTATAATGTATAATCCATGGTGGATCACGCATGTACAATGTACAATGTACATGCAGAACATTTAAACATAAATATAAATACACATACAGAAAAATGTATAGACATTATCATTATCATTATTACAATCATTAGTTTAGGACATTGAAAACGAATGTTGGATGTTGAAAATACACAGAGTGAATTATACACTGTTATAGAGTATAAAGTATAAAGTGTATTTTAAACACCAGTCTATATTGTATTAAATTGTATACAGTTGACTTTTGTAGCCCTAAGAGTCCTTTAAAATCCTCTTTAATTCCTTTTTTGAGCTCTTGACGCATAAGCCTAATCTATACACACATGAATGTATACAAGAATAATAACAATCATGAAGAATCAGAGGAATCAGAGTCACGAGTTCTCACTTCTTTTCCTCACTCACTAACACTCTCTCTGTCTTTCTCGTATTCGTATTCTTATTCATTTCTTATCCTTTATTTTCTTGTGGACGCGGATGACAGAGAGGAGGAGGTTTTAAAGTTTTAACAAGATGAAGGCTTTGCAACAAGAAAAGAAAAACACTTTTCTCATTTGAAACTCTAAAGAAAATGGAAAGGTATTGAGACTTGAGACTTGAGGCATGGAAATTGAAAAGTGATAAGACAACATCAAGTAATTTGAATATAAATGTGAATTTAACATTTGACTTTGGAGTCTTGAGTTTGGATTTTTGGTTTTGGACTTTCAGATTTAGATTCAGAGTCAAAATCAAAATTAAAATCACCAAATAATGTGCATATTAAACACTGGTTGAGTTTTAACTTTAGCTTAACTAAAAAAGAAGAAGATGAAGAAGAAGAAGAAGAAAAGGAAGAAAAATATGAGAAAGAAATGATGATCATATGGATTGGAAATTTCATTTTTTCTAAATCCTTTTTACATAGGCGGACAGATTTGTACTTTGTATCTACATGATAATTTGAATAGATGTGTGTAAGTAGATGAATTGACATTGGTGGTTGGTTTCGTGGGCGGGGATGAAAAAATGAAAGAATGAAAGAATGAAAGAGAAAAGAAAAGAGAGGGAGAGAGAAAAGATGGACTTTTGGATCGTAGATTTAAATTTGAATTTGAATGCAAAAGATACCTATACACTCTAAACTCTCGACTACAGACAGAAGAGCAGGTCGATGAATAAAAAGAAGAAGAGTGGAAATGAGTAAGAAAGAAGCCAAGTCAAGATGTACAATGTACAAAGTACAAAGCCAAGAGTTTTAACTTTTAACGTGGAGGATTAAGTTTGTACAGGAATGTTGAGAATGCTGAATGCTCAATGCTGATGCTGGATGATGTTGTATTTACTCTTATGAATGTGATGGATCTCCATTCTCCATTCTCCGTTTTACATGTACATATTATTCCATATTCGATATCAGCATTATGCTCACTCCTGACTGCTGACTGTTGACTGCTGACACACTATTCAGATGCATTCTAATTTTTTCTCTAGAAGCTTCACCATTTATTTTATTTTACTCGTCACTCTTAAAAATACTAATGTAAATCTAAAAGTAAATATAAATGTGCACACGGCGCACAGTGAACGCGGTCAGAACTCAGAACACTTCATTCAGCACAATACACAAAATCTATACATTATACATTGTACATGTACACAATTAGTCTGAACAAATTTACTTGGATGTATTCACAAAATGTGCGTCTATGTTTGTATAGATGTATTTTGTATGCGTGGATTTTATGGAATGACATACGTTCCCTGTCGAATCGTATTCGTCATATTCAAATTCATGTTCATATTTCAGTAGAGGAGACTCCTTTTTTTCCTCCTTGAGAAAATCAAAAATCTTCAAGCTGGTGAGCTGGCTGACTGACTGATGCCGGCAAATAACAACAAGAGGAAGAAAAGACGACGGCATCCTAATCTGTACAGTGTATTGTACATAAATGGCTTGCTCCTTCTCGTACCTCTTCATACTGTTCATCATCTTTCACACATGTACATTGTACATTTGTACGTAGAAAGATGTATTCTTATTTTTTCCTCGAGTTCATCTACATGTTCATGATTTGCTTTGTTCATCACTACCTCCATTCTATATTCTGAACTGTCGCGGCTTTCAACTCGGTTCATTTTATGTACCTTGTTTTTGTCTTGATTCCTACTCCTATTTCTATTCCTATTCGTATTTTCACATCACACAGATGAAGAATGTCTTTGGTCCTCACCCCTTGTTGCTTTTAATATGTACAATGTACAATGTATTGGAAGTTGAAAGGAGAAAAAATTCTTTACATATATTCTACTTTTATTTAGTCTCTTGGTTTTCAGTTTTGTCATTGTCATTGTCATTTTCCTCTTTTTGTCCTTTTCCCTTTTCCCTACACATTGATTCCATGGATCCTATTCATTGAGGAATTAAGCTCATTATTTCGATTCAAGTTTTGAGGAAAAATATTGTGGGGATATGTGTCTGAGGTCTTGTTCCCGTTATTATTTCCATTGTCAAGGTATTAAAACTACAGGCAAAACATACAATGTACAATGTACAAGTTCAAATACAAGGAATCGGAAATGGAAATGGACAAGAAAGAATTATCTCATGTTTCATACATTGAAAATCCAGTATCCAGTATCGAGTATCCAGCCTATTTGTACTTTGTACTTTGTCCTCATACTTCATACATATTCACATTCACATGCACATGCACATTCTCAAATACCACCAAGGAATAATAAGAAAGGGAAAAAAATCCGGCTCGCTCACTTTTAATAGTTAATATAAAATGTGTGTATATGTGAGTGTTTTTATAGAAAAAAAGGAAAAAGAAAAAGAAAGAAAAAGGTACGCATTCAAGTGGAGAGGTAGAGAATGAGTGGGAAAAGTAGCCTTAAATCCTAATGTTTACAGTGCATGATGTACAGTGTACACTGTACACTGTACAGTGTCTGAGGATGAGGATGAAGTGGCTTGGAATTGGATAAAAGAGGATAAGTCTGTTGTTGGGAGCAACGTGTCAAGTAGTTCTGTATGTACATGTACAGTTCATCTACTTGCATCTATGTAGTCCTATTTGTTGTCATTGGCATTGGTATTGTCATTGTCATTGTCGTTTTGGTTGTGTATGTATGAGGAATTGAAGACTCAGTTTACGTTTTCACATCAAGAGTTTCTTGTGTTCTCCTGTTTTGGGCCCGGTTCTTTTCATCTTAACCAAACCAAAAACCTAGCCAAAGCAAACCAATGCTAAGCTAAGCCACACCATGGAAGATGGAAGATGGAAGGAAAAGCTATTGAATTGCACAGAGCATAAGGAATGAGATTATAAAATGTGTCCTCAACTCGAGTCTCGAGTGTGCATTGTACATGGAAAACTATCCACACCATTTACTGGATTATACCTACACACAAAATGCTTCCATGCACTTTTATGCATGTGCGTAGTCAAAGGACTTTGGTCTTTCAGTCTACTTTTTGTCAACTGAATCCGAATCTGAATCTGATTCTGAATTCTGAAGCCTCTTCACTCTTCACAGTCCCATCACATCAAATCATCATCATCACCATCATTTCCTGCTCTACCTGTGGACTGTGGACATGAATAGAGTAAAAGTGTCGTACATGTGTGTAAAATTAGGGAGCATCTGCATCTTTCTTCTTTGCCTCGGTCCTCGGTCCGAGAGGAAGAGAAACCACGAGGGAGAAATGAAATGAATGGGGATCAAATCAAAAGAAATAGAGGTGCAGGCTTATTCACTACTCACTCACTCACACACACACTCTCACAAGTTTACGCCCGTATCGTCATGGATTTGGAATTCGGACTGCTTCAATTCAACTCAACTCAACTGAATCTCTCTAGTATCTAGTACATGTATAATGTATAAGCTCTCTTTTTGAGTTTGGGTTTTGTCAGGATGAAAAGTATGGAAGCTTCTGTATAAAATTTGAAAGGAGACACACATGCACACATCAAGATGATGAGGATGATGAACGTGGCTCTTAATAGACTCTTTCTTTGTGTCATTTGTATCTGTAGTTGTAGTTGTATTTTTGTCCTTTGGTTCAACTTGAGGACTCTTGTCTTGTCTATACTGTCTACTGTCTACTCGATGCTCTTGTCATTGCCTCTCTTCTCCCTCTCATCTTTTTATTCACCTCTTCTACACTCTACATTCTACACTCTGTGTGCATTGCACATCTTGGGTTTCTTTATCATCCTATCATCCCATCCTCCTATTCATCCCTCATTCCTTTTTCTTCACCACCACCAACCACCACACCTGGATTTTGGATTTACTTACAGGGAATAAAAATAAAAACTGAGCTACATGAGGCTTGTTTAGTTTTTGGTATTCTCAATGTTCAGTTGTCAGTTGCATCTCTTACCTTTTTTACTAGAGATGTTTTAGCATATAAATTTTATGTGTAATGTGTAATGTGTAGTGGGTAATGAGTAAGCTAAAGCGTGTAACATTCCTTATGCGAGCGATTTAAATCACTGCACATATATATTTTGCTCTTGTTATACTTGTCATTGTTATACTTTTTGAATTACATTACATTACATCATATCACATTATATTACAATGCACTTGAATCTCGAATCTCGAGTATGTGACTATGACAATCGGAAAAGCATTCTTTATTCTTATTCTTTCGATTCAACTGTTTTGCCCACATTCACATTTTGTGATGATCATGATGATGATGACTACTTATTGTTTACTGATGAACCTAGTTTAAAATCAAAGTGCTCTGTGTACTGAATAGTCAATGCTCGTCATTTAAAAGAGAGGCTGATTTAATTAGATTGATACTGATTAAGATGGAAAAAAGTGTGCCATGTTGTAATCATAAAGAGTAAAGAGTACAGAGTACAGAGTACAGAGTTTCGTGTAGCATGCCATTAAATGTTTTGAGTATTGAGTATTAAGTATTAAGGTTGACTAAGGTCGATTGTCGACTCTGATTGTATTTGTGATTGTGATCTACCTTTGTAAGCAACCAACAGTCAACAATGTTTTAAATGGAAATAGAATTGCACACATTCTATCAAATGGCAAATGGGTTGGCCAATTCCTTTTTATTTATTTATTTAGATAATTTAAAGACAACTTGCAAAAGTAATTTTTTAATATATATCTATATTTTAAAAGGTATAGAAAGAAGAAAGATTGAAATCTTTAGTGTTTCTGTCTGTGTAGCTACTACTGATGATGATGAAATTACTGTACCTTTTAAATTGTAGGTTGTAGGATGATTGGGATTGGGATTGAAATTGAAAAAGTGAAGGG
Source organism: Sminthurinus signatus (assembly GCA_019776565.1). Taxonomy (NCBI): domain Eukaryota; kingdom Metazoa; phylum Arthropoda; class Collembola; order Symphypleona; family Katiannidae; genus Sminthurinus; species Sminthurinus signatus. The sequence goes on along the minus strand of JABASP010002591.1, from coordinate 3,435 downwards.
GAAAGTGCCAACTGCCAACTAATGCGAGTACTTGATAAATTGATAAGTAATCAATTTTTAAACAAGTCTAGAAATTTTCAGTTTCATTTCTCGTAGAATCCCCTGAACCGTTTCTAGAATCTAGAATCTAGAATCTAGAATCCAGAGTTTCGTACTGTACTGATGATTTTTGTTTTCTCATCATGTACCCGAAATACGATGGTCATAGATTACTCCAGTAAAAAGCTTACTCGTTTTTCCCACTTTTCTTGCCAGTTTAAAAACTATCGAGCCTACAGTCTCAAGTCTGATGAAAACATCACGTCTTTTCATTCAAACAACGTATTCAATCACTTGGATTGACTATTGACTTGTGTTACACGTTACAAAAGTATTTACTTTATTTATGTTATGGTGAGTAAATGAAATTCAAAGCTCAATCGTTTTAGCGGGTGGATAAATTATTTGCCCATAATCGACAAATGGCAAACGGAGGAGCATAATATTCAATGTAAAATGTACGATGTACGATATCGAAAAACCACTCGACTGAAACAAATGGCAAGTACAGAGTAAAGAGAGGACGATGTAAAATATTGATGGAAAAAACCAATGCTCAAGTATCGACAATCGACAAAGTACACACGGTGAAGTGAATTCGGGTCAATTATTGTACAATTTATGAAAGTTTTTTGTACCTTTACTCTGTCTTATTCTGCAGTTTGTAGTTTGGAGCTTGTAGTGTTTTTTGTTGAACAAACTTGAGTCTTGTGTCTTGTGTCTTGTGCCTGTTACCTGGTGCACACAAAGATAAATAGTTCAAGGCGGTGTGTGTATAGTGTATATGTGTGTGGTTATTGGTGGTCGCACATTACTTGTAAATTGTGATATTACTTAAATTATTTTCAATCCTCATGTTGTTTACAGTTGAGTTCTGTTCTATGTGTTTTTGGTTAGTTTTTTTTGTACATTTGATACTTAATATCTCATTCACTACCTTGTACATTGTGCATTGTACATTATATTGTTTTTGTTTTTGTACCTAAGACAACATTATATTTTATATCACACATCCTTATGAATTCGCATCTATTTTCCATGTGTCATAAGTTAAAAGTCATAAGGAACAGAGTTTACATTATTATTATATTTGTTGTAAACTAGTCTCCGCTCTCATAAAGTTGTAAAATAATATTATGATTCTATTATATTTTATTTTTCTCACATTTGCATACATGTACCTTTTTACTTTTTAAGACTTTCCTCTCTTGTCAGTTAACAGAACAGAACAGAACATGGAAGAAAAGGTATCAAATATCAAATACCTGTAAATTTCAGCTGAGTTGTGGTGACGACTCTCAGCTCTCAATTCTCAACTCTCAACTCTCAAACTTTCGACTCTTGTTATGTGTTTTATTTATTATGTAGTCTCATTTCAATTCTTTCTGCTCTATCCCATAATCGAGAGAGAGAGAGAGACAAGAAAGATAATGTAATAATGGAAGTGAATGGAAAATGGCATCTCCAACAACGACAGCACCAACACCAACACTAGCTCAAGTCATGGTGATGGTGATAAAGAAAGAGACGAGAAGAGAGGAGAGGATGAGGATTGCGTAATTTACAGTAATGCTATTAGGAATTATATTACATGTGCAATCCAACGTATTAAAGATATTGCCATTTCTTTGATTTCTTCCATTTTTTTTCTCATCCCACACAAAAAAACACAATACAAAGTATGACTGTACACTGTACAATGGAATTGGAATTTCAAGCTTGACTCATTCCTCATTCCTCATTTTGTTGGAGAGTTGAAGTCTGAGAGTCTTTTCAATTCCAAGAGGTAAATTTAGTGTGTGGTGTACACTAACTGTACGGTGCATAATACATAATGCTCAATGTTTGGTGTTTGATGTTTCAAGTGTCTTGTACTTACTTGTTACTTGTTAGATGGTAGAAAATGGGAAATGTGAAAAAATGCGTGAGAATATCTCTCCAACTGATTTACTTTATGGTATTGTATTTTATTGTGCTGCATTATTACATGAATACACTTTACTTGATTTCAAATACAGAATTTATACTATGCACATTTAGTACAAATTGGCCCATGTTTGTGTATTGTGGAGTCGGTGGGAAGTTGATGCAATTTTAATTGGTTTTCTGATGAATGCAATCAAATAAAAGTAATGCTAATAGCAATGGTTAATGGTTAATGGTAGTATAGGTAATATTATCTAATTGTGATTTGGTAGACGGATGTAAAAAGTCTACGGTATTGAAAAGACTCCTAACACAACAAGTAGCAATAGCAGTAATACTTTTTTTATTTCCTACAGTTTTAAGTTTCTACACAGAGTTACAAGTGGACAGTTTTTATTTGCTACTGTGGACTGTAGATTGTAGATAAAGAATTTGATGTAGAAGTGTTAACACGGATTTTTGCAGCCATGTGATTTTGCTAGTTTGATGTATTTCTAGGAAAAATGGAAATGGAGGATTGAGGAAACCAGTTAAAGGTTTGAAGAAGGTCGGGAGCTACCCATTAAATTGCATTACATTACATTAATCCGAAACCGATATGGAGACGTTGAATAGAAAGCATGTGATTCCTGATTCCATTAAGAAGTTAGAGAGAGAAAGAGAGAGCAAAGCTACCATACAATAATTACTCTACTGTACTTCCTCGATATATTACGGATTTTTCCAACTACTCTTTTGTAGATACATTTCAAGAGTAAAGCGTAAAAAGTAAAGAGTTCAAAAGTGTAGAAACAAATACAAGTTTGTGTTGTAGTTGTACTTTGAGTTTTTACAAGTTCTTTGTCTTGAGTTTTGAGTTGTTCTTACAATATTCTTGGTCATCTACACAAATGATTCATTTTCTTGTCTAAACTTGATCCGAGATCACTTGAGACTTGAGATTTGAGATTTGAGAAAGAGGAAAGTTGGAAAAATGCGGTACTTTTTTGCTCTCCTTCATATCATGCACCTTTTTAGTTTTTAGGCCTTTCCGTTCCATCGATAGATTTTTGGTGTGGTTTGGTTTGGTTTGGTCCGTGCGACTTGAATTGCCTGAATTGACTGTGCCTCTCCTTTATTTTTCTCCTTTTCCTTGTACTTTGAGTGCTGCCATCAGAACTTTAGAACTTTAGAACTGAGGAGAACATCTGCGTTTGTCTCTCGACTCCTTTTGCCTTCAGCTCAATTTGGCTCTGTTCTAGATTCTCGGTTCTCGGTTCTAGGTTCTAGAATTTCAAGTACACACATGTACAATGTACAATTGTACATGATAGATTATACATAAATGTATTTTCTTATAGATTTGTGTTCGACGTCTGTGTGTGTGTTTGTGTGTACCGTAAAGTAACATGTTTGATTTTCCTAAAGAATGAATGAATGAATGAAGGAAGGAAGGAATGAATGGACAGATGAAAGAGAGACATTGTAGAT
>JABASP010002590.1:0-19030 GCA_019776565.1 Sminthurinus signatus | reverse complement strand
GCCATTTCTCTTATAGCCAGAATAATAGCCATTTCTCTTATAGCCAGAATAATAGCCATTTCTCTTATAGCCAGAATAATAGCCATTTCTCTTATAGCCAGAATAATAGCCATTTCTCTTGGCCGTGACGCCATCGGATACGGATTTTATTATAGTGTAGGATATGGTGGTATATGTACGATGTACAAATGGGCTTTCTACTTGCTATTCACTACTCACATTATTTTTTATATTGCAGATTATTGCACTTGTTAACACACAAAATACAGAATAAAAGCTTTGAATGAACAAATCGTCTCATATTTCAAATCTTCTCATTTCTTACATGAAAAACGTAAGACACAAAAATGGTTTGAAATATATGGAATATTGAATATGGAATACGGTAAAAACACGGTAAAATTCTCTAAATTCCAAGATTTATCGTCCATGTCAGTTCTTTAATCATGAGGAACAAATCAAGTCAATTAAGCTGAACGTTGAGCATTGATCAAGTGCTATTTGATAACTTTCACGTTCCTCCTTTCCACACAGACATTCTGCATCCATGTTTTCCATTTCCCATTTTCCACGTTGTTTGATCTTGACTCTTGACAAAGCACTTGTGCATTGTGCATGAATATGCATTGGTATTTTTTATTTTTGCTTGCGATCACTCATCAATGATCACTGATCCCTGATCAATGATCGCGGACCATCCTCCATCTCAACTTGCTCAACTACTTGAACCCTTTCACACTTTTATGATTAGTGTGGTGATGATGTGCAATGTACAATGCACAATGTGCATGTGAACATCTCATACCACACCATACATTACTGTATCCTTTAATTTGATCTAGATGTCAATTTTGTAGCTTAATTTTATGTAATCAAGACGTCTCGAGTCTTCACGTACACGAGAGTTGATTCATAATCCATAATAATCCTAGCTGATCTTTCCGATAACATATCATAACACGATTGAGGATTGAGGATGCAAAACAGGAAAAATATAAAATATCTTCATGTATACACATGCAACTTTGAAATTGATTCAACTCTAGTTAATACAATACAGAATACAGTATGAAGAAAAAATACAAATATGATGGATTTATTACTGTACAGTTTACTTTCTATCTTCTCAATTTCCCAATTTACCTTTCTTCACCTTTTTACTTGACGTGATTTTGTTTTTTAAAGTTTTTTTTAGCTTATGCTGAAACTTTTCGTGTAACTGTTTAATGAAAAATTAAAATGCAACATGCAACATTGTTTTTTCTAGTTCTTTTTATGTACAAATTTGGAAATATCCACTATCTACAATCACCAATCGATATTTTAACAGATCACCTTTCAACTTGATCATGGTATCCAAGATCCAACTTTAGCCGTTAGTGTTCGTAATAAATTGTAAAGTGTGCATTGTCTTATTGTCTATTTGTCTTATGTTCGCATATTAACATGACCAAGGATGAAAAAATACCTTGTATAATGTGTTCTATTGTAAATTAGGAATTATTATGAATTAGACGCGAGACCTCATTCAAGATTATACAATAGATTTGAAATTCGAGATTCGAGTAAATTGTAAATTGGCATAGGTTGTGAATTTGATGAAGGAGAAGCGTGAGACTTTTGCTCATCTCTGTTCTCCGTTTTTATAGTTGGATTAGTTGTATTAAATTTATACAGCTTGTGTAATCAAAATGATTGGAGGAAATAAAATAAAAAGAAATCAGAGTTAATGCGTATAAAAATAAAAAGTTGTGTGTGATGAGTGATATCTGCAAAGATGTACAATGAAAACGGCTTTTCTATCTTTCTTATTTTGTCTCTCTTTTTCTCTTCTGCTCTGTCTATGGTTTATGGTTCATCATGGCTCTTGAGTCTTGAGTCTTCAGTCTAGAGTCTTGACTAATGAAGGGAGAATTTGGAAGTAATAAAGAAGAAGAACAAGGCAAAGATTAGGGCATTAGAAGGATTTGGTTCGTTAAGATGAGATGTGTTCTTTTTTTTCTTTTTCCTCTTTGTGTTTATGATGAGTCAATTGTAACACCGTTCTCAGTTTCTCAGTTCTCAATGCAATGTAAAATTTAATGTAATCTGTGTCTATATGAGCATTGAGCATTTTGTATTTGTGTATTTGGTATTGAATATTGTGTGTGAGCATTGAACATTGAGCATTGAGGATTTCAACGTGTGAATGCTCAACTTTTCAACCCCTGCAGTGGTTTTGCAATTCGATAACGATAATATCAGATTAATTAACCCCCTTCTCTCCATCTCTCTCATTCTAATTAAATTTAAACCTTTTCACACTCTTAATGCCTTCCAGGTGTCATAACATAACAAAACAAAGCCACACACCACCTCACAACTCACAACATTACCGTACAAAACAAAACTGTTTCTCTTCTTTTATTTTAGATTTTAGACCGACCATGTCATGCATATTCACATTAGTTTATTTATACCGTAGCACAAACAAAGTTTATCTGGTATTCTTTTAATATTTACGCGTTACGCGTAACTTGTAACTTATAACATACATTCAATCCCGTTTGTTGCCATTTTTAATATTATACACAAAATACAAACCAAGTTCATCTTCAATATCTTTAGTATTCAAGTGCAGTCTTTAGTATTTATAAATAGAGTAAAAGGCTCAAAATAGTTTTTAAAAAACAAGATCCCTCTTTTTCACACTTGCAACGAAAATCAAAATGTGCATCACTAAAATTATTCTCATTGTATAATATTTTTTTAATTTATGTAAAAGGACCATGGTTTTTAAAAAAACTGGAGTGCGAAAATTCCATATAATTTTTATTATACGTATACTGATATTATGTATTATGGTCTTTTTCTTTTGTTTTTGCTGGTATGATGTATGCGTAATCTTTAAGATTTGATATTCAAGATTCGAGATTTTAAGACGTCCTGCTGATATTTTGACTTTGAATTTCAATCTTGTAAAAAAATCCCTGTGTAAATTGTAAATTGATGAGGGAAAATGTTTTATTTTCGAGTTTCGAGTCTTTGGGGCACAAATAAATGTTTTCAAAATGGCAGCAGCTAATACATTCATAATTCATATATACAAAGATTAAAGATATACGCAATACGCACAGTTTATCAAAATGTTACTCTCAGCGCAGCGGTGAGTGAAGCGGACGGTGGACAGTGGACAGAGACGAAAATTTATGTGAAGTCATTTGTGACACTTTGATTCTCTCAACTGTATGAATTTGAATTTTGAAACGCTATAATAATTATTATTGCAATCAACAATGCACACAGTGCACAGTGCAAATTCTGTATTTTGATTTTGTACTTTTAGTTTTGACATTAAAAAATATTATATGTATCTGATTTCTGATTCATTCAAAACTCGAAACAAAACAGTATAGCACTCGAAACTTGACATATGTGTAGAAAATGGAGAAAAATTACAGCAGGTGGATTTTTCAGTATAATGTAAAATGCTAAAATTTGTAGGAGGGTCCTGGTTGGTCAGTTTTTATAGTTGGTGGTTTGTGGTTTACAAGTGGAAGTTGATATCGTTATTCTTCTTTGTTTTACTTTTTACTTATCTTGTACATTGTACATTCATTCCATTCCCATTCACATTCACAGCTTTGTAAAAATGGCTCCTGTGAAAGTAATAAGTCATTCCTGTTGTTTCTCGGCAAGATTACACGCACCGTTTACACAGTGTCATGTAAAATGTAAATCCAATGTAAAATGCAATGAAAGTAGCAAGAATCAAGAATAGTAGTTCCAAATCCAACATCCAAAATTTTTCAAGTTTCGTGTGTGGCTCTTTCAACTCTCAACTCTCGACACTCTACACAAATCCCAATGTTTTTTTAACAGTTTTCAAATAAAGTATAATATATTGTTTGAAAAAACGATAAAAAATGAGAAACGCAAAACGCAAGCAGCACACAGCACACAGTAGATACTTTGAAAGATAGAAACCTCTGTTTCTCTTGTAACACTCTTTCCTCTTTACTTGAGCAACCTGTAAAAGCTGTGAGCTTTTTCAAAGCCAAAGTAGATAAAGTAAAAAAAGTGATGAATCGATTTTTCATTGCAAAAGTAAACAAAACAAAGCAAAACAAAACAAAATTTATCTGATTCAGTTCTTTTCATCTTATACATTCTGCATTCTGCAAGCACACAACCCACAACTCACCACTATATTTTACATTCTGGGTTCTGTATTCTGTACTCAATATCTTGAATCTTGTATTTAACTTTTCCGTGTATTTGGATTTTTTTCCCCTGTACTTTTTTACTAGTTCATTAATTTTCATTCTAGTAATGCACTCAAAAAGTGATATATGGGTACCAAGAACCAACCAAAAGATATTGCATGTTCAGTGTTCAATGTTCAATGTGGCATGCATAGAAAAATGCTAAATGCACACGTCCTCCTCTTTTTCCTCATTTTATCAAGTTTAAGTGAATTCAAGTCAAATATTTATTGTTCAAGCTCGAGTTGTTTACTGAAAAAAAATACATTATCATTATAATATGTGTGTTTAATTCAATTTTTAAATTTGTAAAGCGTACAAAAAGCAGAAAACAGAAAACAGAAACGAGTTCATACTCCATACTTCATACAGAACAAGTACAAGTGTAGAAGCAGAAGAAAAAAGAACAATACTGTGTTCAGTGTACATTGTACATATTAGAATACTTGTGTATGTCTAGCATCAAATGTAATTCAAAAATTTAGTCAAACAATGCAAAAAAAAAAATAAAACATGAGGGAGAGCATCATCTCAAGCAACTTTTCCCATCATTTGAAGTTTGAAGGCTAAAATATGTTACATGTTATGTATTTAGAATTTAGAATTTACAATAATCTGTATGAAAACAGTAGAGTAGAACATACAGCATTCAACGAAGAACGAAGGAGGAAGAACGAGTCCGTTTAGTCTTTGTTATGAGACTATAATAAATTTTCATCCGTCAAAAAATTAATATTACTCACCTCACCTTTTCAACCACTTGAATCGGGTGTTGAGTGTTGAGTTTTTGTATGTATTTAGTATTTATGTAGGTAAATTAAAATCACAAGTTGCACTAATCAACTTTTTGTCTTGTCTTACGATATGTATGTACAATACATTTCTATAGACAAAAGTATTATTTGTGAATAGTTTTCTGTAAAAAAAATGTTCATGTTTTCAGAAATTTCTGAAAACTTTCTACTTTCTTTGCATACACAGAAATATCTACATTCTACAGTCTACAGTCTGCAACCTATAACAATGCAGCAAGTAATTGAAAGATCAAATCGATAATACTTAAAATTGAAACAAGGACTTGTTCATAAAGTTATAGAAACTAGAAAAAAAGCTTGCTTATTGTACTGTGTATTCATTACAAGAAAAATCAATGCTATTTTTTATTTTCCCTCACACAGAGAATCACGTTAAAGTCTCCCATAAAAAATCCTTGGAGAAGAAAAGGGGACGTTAAGAACGCAAATGAACCAGAAAACCCAACACGAAGATGATACAAATGAATTCCATAGGCATGATATAATTTAATATTTTATGTATATAGATTATATATTATATTATATCTGCATCCCCAGCTATGTGTGAAAAGCATATATGAAAAGAATGGGAAATGTTTGATGAGTGAAAAGTGAGTTTGTTCACAGAAATGAGGGTGAAGCAGTAGCATATTTACGATTCTATATCTGACACAACGGCCCATCCCACAACTGAACAGAACAGAACAGAACAGAAGACGGAGAAGAGAGTGCACAGAAGCAAAATATAAAATGTTCTACATCTTAAACACACAAACACTCACAAGTCAGAAATACACACAAACACACACACGTGGAGCATCTCACCTGGAATCTGGAATCTGGAATTTGATGGTTCTTTTTCATTAACAACATCATTTGATTTTTGATAGTAATTAGATGAAGTTTGCTCAAAAAACTCGGATGGAGGTGGGAAATTTAGTTGTATTTGTACTTGAATTCATATGTGCATTCGTATTGAATATTGAGAAAAGAGGGTTTAGGATTCACGTGAAGGTGAAGACCACCCGAATGTGAATACGGGAAAACTCTTTCTCTCTCTGGACTCTGGATTCTGGGTTCTGGACTGACCTTAATTGGCTTTGTTTAGTCAGTCAGCAATCTTGTCCCTTCATTGTTTTTTGAATTTGACTTTGACTTTGATTTTGATCACATGAAATGAAAACCAATCATTAAATATTGTAGATATGTAGACTATCTGAAACCTAACTAGAGTTTGAATTTGAGCTTTGAGTTTTGATCAAGTTTTTTTGCCATTGTATGTATTTAGTATTTAGTAAAGAAGGATGAAAATGCAAGGGAATGGGTCGCTCTGATTTACTCACTCAATGATTTTACTTCCAATTTAACAAAATAACATTCCTTGTTCTTTTTTGTTCTCAATTCTCAACGGAGAGGCAAAGTGCAGTAGCATTGTAAATCGTAATGAATCTTTCTCTTCTATTTGTTTAATTTTGTTTCTCTCTTCATCGCTCTATCTTGTACTTAATTTTTCCTAGTCTTTTGTTTTACTTACTTGATTTTGTGTATGCTTTGTACTTGTAATTTGTAGTACATTGATAATCGATCCATCATGTACTGATATTATGTATACAGTATACAGTATGCAGAATCCGAATGTAGAGAACCTAATAGAAAATAGGATAATAGGATTTTTTTTAGTCAATGTTCAATGTATATTCTATATTCTTTGGATGAGCCCAATTAGCTTAATGAAAGCAAGAGAAAGAAGTAATATTGTAATAATTACCAAGGAGCAACTGTACCACTGTAATTTGTCTCAGGGGTATGAAGATAAATAGTCTGAGATGAAATTCAAACTTAGTTCTCGTTTCAACCAGGCCTCGTTGAGTCTTATAGTTTCCACACATTGTTGGACTGTCCTCTCTGTTCCTTGATATGGATACTCTTTGAAAAAACTGCTCACTTCCAAAGCCTTCTCCTCTGTCACAAAGTTCTCCGTCACGGATTTTATGAGAGAGTTCAACAGTATTCCTCCCTGGAAAAAAAGTCATAGAAAAAGTTATATTATTAGTGGATCAGATCAAGAATCAAGAATCAAGAGTATTGTGTATTGAGTATTGAGAATTGATTATTGAATGCTGGAAATCGAAAAGGTGTTAGTTTGTGAATTATACTTAAAAAAATCCACTCTTCACACGTTTAAAAAAATTATGATGTTGGAATCACAGATAAAATGGCAAGAGACAAGAAACAAGAGATCAGAAGATCATCATGAGATGAGACCTTTAATAGAGATTTATTTGTCATCGTCATGAGCAGTAGCAGTTGCAGGTTTCTAGTACCCCAGAAGATTTGGATAATTGGAAAGAGAGCATGATCATGAAAAATGAAAATTTCTGCCTCTTTTTCTTACTAATAAATATAATACTTTCATACACTCTGCACTCTGCACTGTTTTATGTAGATTGTACAATGGACAATGTATTTGGTACTTGGTACTTGAGCAAAAGTATAAAAGCATAAAACCAAGTGATTTACAGGGCATGGTGTAGAATTTCAATTGTGAGCAGAGTTTGACATTTAGTAAAGGTGTAAAGTCGTAATGGGGCATAACCATTCCCTTTCTCTTCTCTGTCTCTCTTCTTTCTCTACTTTGGAGGATGAAGGAGCAAGAAGCAAGGATTAAGTGAGGTCTCGTGTGTCAAAAGGCAAGTGCATGGCATGGTCAGCCTAAACACTAGACAGTAGACACTAGAAAAGAAGAGTAGCCACGTAGGAACATAAAATTATTTGTAACTAACAAGCCCACATTCCTTTCATTCATCTACATTTGTTGTCATGTTCTAATTAAAAAATGAATCGGACAATGACGAACATGCTCCATGTTCTTACCAACAACCAACTGTACAACATACAATGTACAAAGAAAGAACAGAAGAGCAGACCAGGAGCAGAAACAAGAAGCAAGGTAACAGCAGTGTGGTTGAATGTACAATGTACAGGCAAAAATGTTCAGCCCGTAAAAAAATTAACCACATTTTTTCTTACCTATGGAAAAATAAGAACAAGTGAAACAACTACTGTCACAACTTTCAATTCAATTCAATCCACTGCAGTCCAGTTCACTTCAAAATTTACTCCCGTATTAATTCAGATACCTGAACAGAAAACAGAAGCACACGCATGCAGATGTTCGGATGTCGATAAAACTTGATAAAACATTTGCTACATTTTATATCCTTTCCATTTCATTTTCATTTTCCTCTTCTTCTTCTTATTTTACTTGTTCTTTTTTGTTTATAAATTTTACATCCTGAATTCAAATCAGCCAAGTTTTTCATTGACAGTTTTTCCTCGTGGATGGAGGGAGCAGTTTGGCTATAAAACTCGGTGCTCTAGTTCAAGATGAGGACAAATAATACGATAAGGAATACCGATAACGAATAAGTGTTCTCAGATGACAATCAAATGTTTTTCAAAATATAAACTAGATCGTAAAATTTCCTCTCCGATCCTCAAAGCCACAAGTTGTCAAAGCTAAATCCTTATCACAAATATAATCGCCAGTGTTCTGCATTCTGGACGCTTAACTCTGCGCTCTGGACTGTGGACATCAGATCAGCAACCAGTCTCCAATTATTATAGAAACAATTTCCAATTTTTGGAACCTTTTCAATCCGCTTCGTTATTCGCTATGCTCACATCTAACATTATAGAAGTACAAAGTCAATTATTATTATAAGTCTACAATCTACAAACAGGAAGAGATGAGGATGATGTCGCTCTTTATTTTATTCCCTTGAATGCAGAGGAAAAACTCGCTAGGGCAGAAGCTACCATTATTATTATGATACTTAATATTGAATATTGACAACTGTACTGATTACTGATAAATACTCTGCGAAACAAAAGAAAATTCAAAAAAAGTTGCTCTCTGAAAAAGAAGAAGAGAGAAGCAAAAGCCAAACCTTGATCCGCAAAATAAGCATCATGCAGATTTAAAAATTGAAAATTGGGAAACATAAAACTCAAAACTCAAAGGAAACAGCATAAAACTTCCGCACAGAAATCGTGTTTAGCTCGAGTCTCAAGAGTCATAAAAATTATTATAATAATATGCAGTTTGCAGTTCTGATGCATTTTTTACATAATATACTCAAGTATCTATAATATTTTTTATTTTATTGTAGATTGTTATTGTATTATATTACCCCATATCGATGACGAAAGAGATTCCAGTGTTCTTTGAAAAACTGCCAGACGACGTCTTTGCCATATTTTGATCGAGATAGTCCAGCCATAATAAAAACTGTGTGTTGTGTCCGAACTTCTTCAGTGATGGAAAATTCTAGGATCGTCTTTATTTTCTCCTCGTCCATTTTGACACTGCCAAAGGCTTTAGCAATCCTATCTTTATCTTCCAAGGAAGTTGACTCACGGTACATCTGCAATAATACATAATAAAAGTAATAAGTATACATAATAAACAGTATAGTTCTACATTCTACATTCTACATAATATTATTATGATTTATTAGTTTACAACATCACTTTTTGAAAACTTGAAAAGGTAATAGAAAAATCTAATTCAGAGTGGATTGTAAGAATCTTTCATATTATAAAGCCAATCTCCAAAATTATCATTATTATTAGCATGCAATCATTAGGCTTTTTCTTTTATAATGAAATTCAGCTCATTCAATGTCCATATAAAAATAAATAAATGAAATAGAATGCTGCATAAATAATAAGTACATTTTCTTTCATTGTAGGGTAACGGAGGACAAAAATTTAAAACTGAAAGCTCAATTTTTTTATATACATAAAACGTAGGATTTTTTCCTTGTACTTTAATTTTCAAGTGATCTGCATGGCTCTTCATCTTTAGATTCAATGGAAATTTTTACCCCAGGTTGTCCTAATGTTATACATTATACATTACACGTTACAAACTAAACACAGCATAGATTTCATGCTCTCCATTTTACACATGTGTAAAAAATACGAACCAAAAACTGCATGATTCGTCGTTCATCTTCGTCAAAAATACATGTACACAACAGACAGAAAAAACACTTATTTACATTTCATCTAATTTAGCCAACCTACATCTACAATCTACAATTGAACATTGAGCGTTAAACGTTAAACGAAAGCAAGAACCAAAAGAACAAAACTGAAAATGTATCCAAGTTTCAGAAAATTGGGATAGATTCCTCCCATTTCCTTCCATGGACATCTCTATTTCTCGCTCTGTCTCTCCTTCTCCTTTTCTTTCCTAGTCCCAAAACTCAAAACTCAAAAGTATATTACATTTTAATAGAAAATCAGCAGGACTCTTCAATTTATCTGAGAAAAAACCCACAATGTAGACAATACTGAGAGTCATTATCATAATAACTATATTATCCATTCATCTCCATCTCTGTCTCAAGTCTCAAGTCTCTGTGTATTTTGGCCTAACCAAACAATGTCCATAATCCAATCCAATCCATAATAATAATAATAATAATACATGATAATAACAATATAATCATCCGTTTCTGTTCCAAGTTCAAAATGTACAGAGAATTCCCATCTTTTGCATTGCCATTTTACATTTTTAAATGTAAATGTGTTTTGTGTATCCATTTTGGTTTTTGGTACTCGTCTGTTTTTTCTTCTGGAAACTGTTGAAATTGGAAACTTGGAACATTAACAAGGTCTTCAGAATTTAAAATCATCTTTCATCTTATATAATGTGTCATTTTCTGTCTTCATTCTGTCTATCTGTTTATTTGCGATTTCTAAATTCGAAACTCTAAACATGGAAGACTGTACAGATTCTGTCCAACTTTATTATTTATTACATTGTACATGTTACATTCCAGAATTTAGAATAAATAAGAGTAGGTATAATAATGAAAAAATGTCATTCAAAAACTACTCACTTTGTATTTTGACGTGTTTGTTTTGTGTATGAATGCTGAATTTTAAATTCTGAATGTTACGTTTTTTAATGGTTGAAAACTTTTTCACATAATCTTCTCTTAATAATAATTATAATACATTCGTATTTTGTATCTGTCTAAACTTGGACTTGAAGACTAAATCCAATTTAAAAATGCCCTTCTTAAACCAACTCACACACGTCAACATTCAACATGCAATCCTTTTAGTCGAGCATTGAGCATCAAGCATCTTCATTATTCTCCATTGAAAGAGAATGGAGAATAATGAATATAACCTCGCTAAAAATACTCACTCCCCTCGTCACACCTACATCCTACAAGATTGAGGATTTAGTTTTGCTTTAGTTCTGAATCTGAAACTTACAAGTCAGGTTTTACTTTTTACCATTTACAAAAAAAGTACAAAAGAAAAGTCATTGTACTTTGCCTTTGATCTGCACTTTTGACTTTTGACGTGTGTAGAAACGAAAAATGAAAGCAACCAATTTTGTACAAAAAACAAATAATAAACAAAAATCATTTAACACCATTTTCAAATCCAATGTATACGTACAGTAAAAAAACAACAAAAACGAATGTATTCACGCCATGGGTATAATGAGAATAATAATAATATTTCCATCGCCATTTTTACACGATTCATAAATACGAGCCGTCCCTATATACAATGTACAGTGTACATAGTATTTGTAGTTTGTAGATTATCATAAAAATTTGATTCCTCAACGTTCAGCGTTCAAATGACACGAGTGAGGAGAAACAAATGAATTCACGCAACTTTTTAGTTTTTACACAAGTAAACATGTATGATGTAGGTTAGAAGTTAGAAAGAACAAAAAAAAGCTTTGAATTCTGAATGAAGATTGAGATTGAGAATTGAGAAGTAAATAAACTACAAAGGCGTACATAAATACTAAATAGTGGATTGTGTGTTCTCAGTTCTCAGTTCTCAGTGGTACTTTGATGTGTAGATGTGTAAGAGTGGAGAGAGGAGAGTGAAAGAACGCACACAGTTCCGTATAATGAAGTCTCAATCCTAGCCTGTTAAGAGGCCCATATTTTTTCTCTAGATAAATAATGAGTTCATTACAATCGATAATGAAGTTATAAAATGAAAACCATCAATACTCACACGTAACGTAACTTAACCAAAGTCTGGTATGTGTACAGTGTTACATCTACATTATTTCTTGAAACAATATGTACAAAATGCACAGCGTACTAGTTACAGGCACACAGTACAATTTCCCTATAAAATCCACAGATATGCATCTCCCTTCTTTCTCTCTCTCTCATAACAAACAAGAAACAAGAAGATCTCGATATGTGAAGATTGAAGGTACATGAGTATAATATGAATAAAATAGACTAATCGAAAAAAAGTTTAGTGTTTTTTTTTCATCTGTAGTTAAATTGTATCTGTTTGTGTGTCTTCATTTTTTTCCATTTCATGTTTCATGGATGAGGTTCACTTGGAGAAAGATGAAGATAGAGAAGAAGAAGTTGTGAAGTTGTTTTGAGTCTTGAGTCTTGAGGTGCACAACATAGTGCTGTATGTACAGTGTACAATGTAAAAACTTTTAAAATTCTCTCTGTTCTTTTTCTTCTGTGATTCAGAGAAAAGGAAAGCTATAGTGTGTAGTGTGTAGTGCATACTGCCAGCACTCTCGGCACAAGTAACATAATCTATCGAGTCATCGTTATCTCCTTCTAATACAGAAAACAACAGCATCCTCATAACTAAGGAAGGGAGGAAAGAGGAAAGGTGCTGGTGCATGTGCATTGTACATTGTATATTGTACAGCACTAGAGTATACTCATTACAGTTACAAGATGCATAATAAAAGTAAACTTCTTCATCTTGCTCCTCTCTCCTCTCCTTTCAAAAACAAATCTTCCTCATTTATCCAAATTGTATTGGAAATCAATCAACCCTTCTTGTTCTTTCTATCCTCGAGAAAAAGAAGGAGAGGAAGGAGAAGATCTGAATTCAACTCAACAACAGTGTATACTGTATTATGAATCTTACACATATACATAAGTATTACATATTACAGATTACTCGTGTGGATTGTATGTTTTTTTATTTTGCATTTCATCCTGCTAGCCCAGGCAAGGCAACAGGCAACTAACAAAATGTCCAATGTAATATCAAATCAAGTCATCTCCTCTTCATTTTTTAATAGCCAACTGAAGTAGTTCTGTACACTGTACATGTATCTACTACCTACATATTATATGTGTACAGTATAAACAGAGATGTATTTGTTTCTCGAATCACCCTTATCAGCAAAAATTATTAGACAATATCTCTCTATCAACAATAGTAATCTCTCCATGAACACCGCCAATCTTCTACTGGGATAGTCCATGAGATCTTGTACCTCATACATGTTTCAAACTTCCTCAATGGTTTTTTTACATGAGTTCAAAGATCCCCTCTTTTTTCGAGCCCGAGACGAACATTTTTTTAAGTTATTTTAAAAACGAAACCGAAACAAATTTTTCGTTTTTCATTCCCTTCCAAAAAAATATCTATGGAATTTTGTGGGCTCATGTATAAACAATAAACAACATGATTTAATAGTTACTTTTGTTACTCTTCCATGAGCCGTTGAATCTTCCCTATTAGAAATTCTCTATCGGCAATATAATTACGAAGCAACTTTGAATTCACTTTCTATCTTGTACAGTGTGCACTGTATATTATACTGTACATTGTACATACAGAGATTTATATCTCGGACATCCCTGTCTAATTCAATGAATGTTTATTGAAATATGAAATGATCTGTTTGCAAATGTTTTCACTGTGTATCTCATTCCTCTCGTTTCATCATTCATACTTTTATAAAAAAAATGAAAACGTTTTAGAAGGATTCTTGCACAAAAGCATATAAAAGAAACTTGCGGAAAAAATGAAGCGGCCTGCCTTATTAAGTAAAATGTTCACATTACATTTTTTGCCCCGTAAAAGTATAACGAGAGTGGTATAATTTTATTAATTGTGGATTGTGGACCATATCATCATTATTATTATTATTTTGTTCTACTATCGGATTTGTGACTTATATAAAAAATGTAGAATCTAGATTCTAGATTACAGAATGAAATGTAATGAGATATGATAAGAGAGAAGTTTGAAGGTATTGTATCTCAATTTTCAATGTATTAAATGATGAGGATGAGACTTTTTTTTTCTCTGCTTCCTCATCTTTCGTCTTTATGTAATTTCATGACTCAAGTCAACTCTCAAGACTCAAGCCTTAAGTATCTGCATAATATAATAATAATGATGATACACTTAACATGTTATACTGTACACAGACCAGATACAGATACAGATATTCATCCCAACCCGCTTTCTTAATTAACAGTATGCCATTACAATTTTTTTTCTTTACTTTTGTACTCTGTACACTTCACTCTTCTTTCCTTCTCTCTTTCTCTCTCCTTCTGAAGGTATTAATTATTACACAGGATGACTAGCATGAGTAGCACGTGTCAGATTTGAACAAGATCCATTTCAGTATTACACGGTTGGATAATAAATATGATTTACAAAGAACATTGTGCGAAAAAAAAAATTTGTATTGTGGGGTGTGGATTGTGCATCCTTCAGTCTTCAACTGTACCGTCTCATCATCATCAAGGAGATTATTATTATATTTTCTAAAACCACAAACTTCTCCTTCTCCTACTTTTACTACTACTTCTTCTTGTTCTTCGTCTTTTTCTTCTACTTCAACTTCATGTCAAGAAATGAAAAAATGAAGATGAGGAAGACAAAACTCGTCGTTATTGTCTCACCTCTCCATCCCGTCTTCCGTAACATATGATTATTATGTATTCAGTTCTCTTCTTTCTCCTTTTCCTTCCCTTTCAGTACACAGTACACATAAATGATAAAGATATATAATCCTAAATCCTAATGACGATGGCTTTTTTATCCCTTCATAATATAATGTGTATGCAGTATGCAGTGTGTAGTTACTTTGAAGTTTGAAGGCGTAGGTATAATTCTAGAGCAAGATAAACTTCAACCACATGCTTCACCGCTCTCCATTTAGTTTTAAAGATTAAAAGAGTTACAATTATCGTTCTATTTCATTGTACAATGTACACCAGAATACGTTCACGTTATATTATGTATTGGTAGCATGTACAAAAAATCTGTGGAAGTATCTAATAGTCTTTGTGTGCATATGTATTCTGCACCTGTGTTCTCTGTTCGCTGTTCAATTACTTGAAACAGTTTTCAATTGCACCTTTCCATGTGGCATATGAAATTGTTCAAAGTCTAAAGTCTAAAGTCATTCATACAATAAATAATACATTGATATGTATGTACATAAGTCTGATTTTAATTGCAGAGTCTATTGTCTTGTTCCCAGTGACACTTGATTAATTAATACCTTGTGAAAGTTTTGAAATCGTAATAGTAGTATTAAAAGTATTTTAACCATCTCATTTCAACTTCTAATAATAGTTGTTTGCACTGTGTACTTTGTACATTGTACTTTGTACTCATTCCAAGTCCAAAGAAAGAAAGAATACAAAATCGTCGACAATGAGAACAATATATCTAAAGAAATATATCACCGCAATTTTCGTTAGGCTAAAAAGGCAATGGTAATTTCATGTGTACAAAAGAAAAGGTATGATAAAAAATTATCTACATTTACGTACTGCATACTGCATACCGTATATGTTAAAATTATTATTATTATTATTATTATGAATATCTCAACTCTCAACTATATCAAAATTCAAAATGAGAAATAAGTGTAGTGCTCTAGCTATTATAATTTATAATACACTTTGCAGCACAGCACAAGATTCATAGCGGAGAATGTACAGAATTTAAATAAATAGAATACAGAATGTAGAATTTTGAAAACGACAAGTGAATGATTTGTGAGCTGAAGACAGGAAAGAAAGTATAATGAGTTGAAACAGATACAAATGGAAGAATATAGATACTTGAGAAGATGTTGTTGTGAATATTAAAAGGTGAAGGGGTTTAACTTTTATACAGAGTGTACAATATGGACTTATGGAGTGATATTAATAAATAATAACATTATGATTGGTGATTGGTATTATGATTATAATATAATATGTAAGGAGGATTGAATGGGAAAATAATATCGCATCCCTCCGTTTTGGCCTTCTACTTAAAAGATTAAACACGTACGATACACAAAATACAAAGCACAATGAGGGATGAGGGTACAACTGCGACTCGATATTCTACATTCTACATATCTACATTCAATATTCAGTGTGGATCCTAGATATTTATAAAGGATAAGATAATTCCCCATAGACAATCACATCACATCACAGATCACAGCATTTAAAAACTATATGAATGTTTTCATTTTTGCATCTTGTATCTAGAATCTAGAAGCTATAGCATCTAGAAAAAGACATTCATCTTCTTAGTATTGACTATTGATGAAATGGATTTCCTCTCCTTGTTACTGGTTACTGCTGCTGTTGTAGATTGTTATTGTACTAATACATATTTTTCAACAAATAGATTATGTGTCATAAATATGTAGACACGAATAGTATTCAGTATTCACTATTCACTCCAAACTCCAAGATGCAACATTATTATATCATGTGTATAAATAAATTATCAATGTGTTCTCTTGTTTGTTCTCTCTTTCACAAAGTCTGTGCAGTGTCTGTATTCTGTATTGCACACACACACTTGTCAAATATAATGGAAACCCAGGGCAGAAAAAAAGAAGATGCAGTGAAAGAGAGAGAGAGAGAGAGAGAGAGATGATAAGATTGATAGGTGCAATAGTTGCCTTGTATTTGTATTTGTAGTTTGTAGGTGATCAGAATTTAGAATGCAGAAGCGAATGCTTTTTTTTACCTAGGATTTGGTCATGACGAGAAAAAATCATCATATCATAAATCCCCTGCAGTCCCTGTACAATAATAATAATAATCATAATCATAATACTAATAATAATGGAGCTTCAAAACAAACCTATATAACTTTCTAATTTTCAAATCTGTCTCTGGCCGTCCATCTCAACTCCTCACATCATTTCTTACATTGAATCAAATATCGAATATCAAATCAACGGTCAACGAACAACGAATCCCAAACCAAATCCACATCCAAATGTCCAAATCAATATAAAATGTACAATACACAATGTACAATACAAGTGTGTACTTGGACAAAGAGTACATAATATGGAAAAGTGAGATAGAAGATCGACCACATGTGCTTTTTTTCACTACATGTATAAATTACATGTAAGATGCAAGTACTATTACCTATTAACAATTACATACTACATATTATGTGTTATTGTTTAGTATTAACAAGAATGATACTTTTGACTTTTGACAAAAATGCACGTATAAAATATATTCTTATAATCTTAGTACTCTGTACTGTACCTGTTTGTGTCTATAATCTACACTGAAATGAACTATGTATGCGTTCATCATTCATGTTGATCCTCTTCACCTCATCTCTATTCTTAGATGGTTCAGTCCATCTAGATTCTATGTGCTATATTCTATATATTCTAGATGAATGTTGTGTTACGTACCATCAAGAAATTACTTATTCTGATCACTCTTCTACCTTGTAACTTGTAACTTGTACACAACCATCAACCACTTTACATTTTACCCTTTTATCCTATGCATAATCAGTATCATCAAAAATCAAAACTATCTGAAATCTGAATACAAAATACTTCAATGTTATATGTTACGATATATTGTGTATTACAAATTGTTGTCCTTCTTTATTCTTTATTCATAGAGAATACCAGATTATATCGAAAATTCGTCTTTTAGCTTTTTTCCCCACAAATTCTTTCTTGCATCAGTACAAAAAGTGTATTTTTATCAGTTGTGACCAAAAAAATAAATCAAACGAGATTTTCCAATGGTTTCAAAATTCAAAACTTCTTATTGATTTTTTTCTTTTTGTACAAAGTTGGTGTAATGTAACTGTGTACTTCTTGGTATTGCATATTGAGTATTGAGAAAAGTTTGTGCTATACAATGTACAATGTAGAGCTATTGGACAGTTTACATTGTACTCTGGTTGACGTTGAATACTGAGGAAAAACGAGCATGAGAGTTCCTCACAACAGTAACAAGAAACAAGAATCCAAGTAGATACTGGCATAAGTATGCTGTACTTTTAATGACATAGATCAATCGTATCGACAAAATGTCTATAACAACTTTCCACAGTGATGGATTGGATTACGCGAGGACACATGAATGCTTTTTTCATGCATTTTCATTCACGGTGTGATTTTTACTTAAGTGCAAACATCAGACATCAGACATCATAATATAATGTAGAATATCCCGTGCTGATGTGAATCTGTTCTTATCAACGCAAAAAACAACCACCTTACCTAAAAATGAGCTACGACTTATTATTAAGCAACAAACATCTCAATATTCCCAATACCTTTGACACTTTACTTACTGCAGAAATGCATGTACAAAGAGAAAATGAGAAAAATAACAAAATACTCTGACTCAGCTGAATGACTAGAAAACTGTACCTGCACATGTGCATTCTGTCTTCTAGAAATTCTCAATTAGTATACTTAGACCATGTGCTTGATTTCACCGTCCATTTGAATTAATTTCCTTCCTTTACTCTAATTTAGTAGGAAGACATCATGCAACAAATTAAAATAGCTCTTACCCGCATAAAAGATTTAATAGTTTCATCATCTCCACTGTCAAGGACGGCCTGATACACGCAAATGCGTAGATCTGGAGGAATGTCCAAATTTCCTTTAGTAAATAGCTCAAATCGTTTTCGTGCTTCCGCCAATGTTGAATCAGAATATAAGAAAACCATCATTGACAGAATTAATGAACGTCTTAGAGTCACCAAGTGACCTAAAAAAAAATAAACATATCTAGATAAGCAAATTGTAAGACTGAAACTATCTTAATAAAACAAAGCAGGAGGAACTTGAGAATTATAAATATAAAGTAACAGAATATAAAGTAAAAGAATATATTGAAAGTGTATTCAAATTCT
>JABASP010002589.1:0-19044 GCA_019776565.1 Sminthurinus signatus | reverse complement strand
ATGGCTATTACTCTGGCTAAAAGAAATGGCTATTACTCTGGCTAAAAGAAATGGCTATTACTCTGGCTAAAAGAAATGGCTATTACTCTGGCTAAAAGAAATGGCTATTACTCTGGCTAATGCATTTCGATAAATCAAAATACATGCTATTCTGTTTAGCTGAACTGAATCCGTTAGATTTTAGCCCGCGATTTTCTCAATTAAAAAACTTTGTTTATAAACCATTGAATTGTTTCAAAAGCAGATTTCATACTCGTCATTTGACGGGCCGTTTTACTTGTACTTTATATATTGTGTATTATGCTCCGCGTATTTCTCATTTCATTTTCTAAAAGTTGTCAGTCGTCAGTAGTCAGTAGTTTGTAGTTAGTAGAACAAAGTTGAGAGACTGCATACATACAAATATGAATATGAATATGGGAATTGAAAAGATACATAATAATGACATTGGACAACTTTTATTTGTACTAGTCGACAAGGAAAGATCTGCACTTTATCTTTTATATATTTTATACATATATTATGTTGTGCTAGTGCAAACTTAATTTATTTATTCACCTTATCCTTCATCTTTCACTCTACTCTCTACAATCTAGTGTCTACTGTCTACCTCAATCCTCAACACTCAATACAATACACATAATCTGAAACTGCATGCATGCACATATAGATACATACATGGAAATTTGTACACACATGAAAAATTAAAATGCACATGATATGTATATTATTTAACTGTGGAGTAGAAACTTGTTGCGAAATGTGAAATATAGATACTTAAAATGTATACCGGCCGGTAATAAATTTTCTATTTTATTTGCAAAAAAAAATATCTGCACACATGTATAGTAGGTAGTAAAAGTTGCAATATATCTTTATTCTGTAGTCTATACTCTATAGTAAACGCATTCTGATTGTGATGGCTTATTTTTCTTATTTATAAATCCCTTCTGTTTCTGTTTCTCTCTCACTAATTTTTTTCTTTACCTACTTCAACAGACTTGCACTTGTTTATTATTCATTATTCATTATGTATCACGGTTCATTCATTTTACATGTTCAGCATTCAGTATTCACGTTGAACATTGAGAGAAAAATGAACATTTTATTGAGGAAAAGAGTTGCATATAATAAGCTGCAGTTGGTAATTTGTGAGTTGTGAGTTGTGTGAGGTACTGTTGACTTTTATATAGATTTTCCATGTACAATGTACATAGTACATTGAGCACTAAGCCAAAAGTCAAAAGGTACGTGGTAAATTGTACAATATATTTTAATGATGACTTGCCTTCAGCCTTGAATTGTGAATTAAATTGGTCGAGTCAACTCACGTAGTAAAGAAATGTAGAACATTGTTTCATTTACCGATATCCTCGTCATCATCATCAACATCGTCATCCATATGTCATGTGCATTTTGAGTTCTGGGTAAATAAAAATCTGTGTATGAAAAAGCGGAATATCTGTAAGGAAATTATTTCTATTTTCTCTGGTTCACTTATTTTTGCATCTTTTCAGAGTTTTAAAATACCTCAAGCCACAATCTTTAGTTTCAGAATTTAGAATATTTCATTCAGTTTATTGTACAGTAGTTTTAATTTTTAATTGGGATGAAATTGAATCAACAATTCTGTACAAAATATTTACAAATATGTAGCTAATAAAGCGAAACGGCTTTTCTAGATTCTAGAGCGAGCGGCTCCAGGGCGAGGCTTTTCAGTTTCCAGTGTAAATATAGCATAATAAAAATTCTCAATAGGTTTGCGTGTTCCTGTTTTATTTCCATTGTTTGGGAAAATATTTTCCATGTTTTCCATGTTTATGATTACTTTTGCTCCTCATCAACAATTATTATTATTATCAATGTTCCGGGTTTTTAACTTTACATGTTGTAAGTATGTTGTATAACGTTTTGTGTCTCGTTAAATTTCCCCCTAGGAAAATTCCAAATATCAAATATTGTTATTGTGTTTGTAATTGTTAGAAAGTAAGGCTTTTTTGTAATATTTAGTATCATGTACAATGTATGACGTACTCATGCAGTATAATTTCTATTACTGTGTCAAATGTCGAATGCTACATCTCTTTTTATTCATATTTTGTTGAGTAAAAATGTCTCAATTTTCATAGTAAGTACAAAGTACACATTAAGCGGGATACTTCATGACTCATTTTTACTGTCATTCAGTATTTCGTATTATGTTAAAAATATGGAGAAATTGAGAATACAAAATACATGATATGTAAAAGTGTACAGTGTACAGCTACTGCTTCTTGTTTGTCATCATCATGCAAATAATTTGTGACAGAGTTTTTTTAAAAAGTAGAACGACAAAAAAATAAAAATACATCTCCTTTAGTCTCTGGTCTCTATCAGCTCAAAGCCTCGAAGCTCAAAGCTACTGTATTTATTCGGCAAAAATCATAAATATCCTGAATCATGAATGAAAACTTGCATTTACTATCTATGTACACAGACAATCATATGTGCAACTTCCTGTATGAATTATGAATTATGAATGCGTGGGAGTGACATGAGTTTCTGTAGATTCTCAATTCTCCACAAACAAATGTACACTATTAGCTTGTAAATTATTTGTTAGAAACAAAATATGAACATGTCTTGTAACTTTTGTAAGGACTAAAAATAAATAAATCAAAAACATGAGACATGAGCGCCACAGTTCAGTTCAGCTCAGTTCAGGTCACTTTCATTTTGATTTGTGATTTGTACATGTGACAAGATTAAAAACAAAGACAATATTCTGTAGTAAACTTTACGATGTGCTCATATTGAATGTTTTATGTCTTTAAAATGTAAAATGACTTTCTTGTGATCATTGAAAGTTGAAGATTCAACTGTATTATCTGCAGTAGATAATAAATAACAATAAATAAATCACTCTCATATTGATGAAAGTAGCCGACCCGGGGAAAAATATGACATACGACATTTATAAATAAAAACAGACATTGAAAATTGAAATGAAAAAGCCATCTATTCACACTGTGCACTGTACACAGCACAAGTATAATAAATGTTTTTCCTCATTGTCTCTTATTTCAAGATTTCAACAGTATTTTGTGTTTTCATTTATAAAAATAAAATGGTGATTCAGACGTTTGTGTTTTTTGTGTTCGTAGCTCGTAGCTTGACCTCTGCATCTCTACAATCTACAATCAACTTTGTGCGCTGTATTTTGTAGGATGTAGGATGTTTGTAAATATTTTTTGTAGGAGTAGGAGTTGAACAAGACGTGTGTTAGTCCTAATAATGAGGATATTAGCGACAAAAACAATGCCATTTAACGTGTCCGTAATCCGTAATCGACAATACTGTTTTTACTAAATACTCCATTATACTGCGTATAGGGTAATGAAAAAAAAACAAAACTTAATGGTTAAAAATAGTAGGTAATTTTAGGTATATTTATACATGTTTTACTGTCTGCGGAGGGAAATAAAGGAGTGTGAATGATATTTGTCCACTTTTTCCCGTTTTTCATCCTGACTTTCAGTTTAGATTGTAGATTGTAGAGTCTAGAGTCTAGCGAAAGGATCATGTGTGACATGAGGGAGTTTTTCTGGAGGAGAAAAATGGCCCTTTGGAGGAATCATTGAACATTGAATAGTCACATTGAAACTTGTTTCATCACCTTTTCCGTGTACAATTCACATGGAATGACAAGTCCACAAGGACTCATTTACACAACGTATAAAACATGTCGCCGTCGTCATGTATATTTTTATACAGTATACGTTTTTGACTGACCGACATTGTTTTCTCTTTTTCTCCTACAAAAGCTACAAGAAACAAGAAACAAAATAATCTTGTCAAACCCACTCATTTTCAACTTTCAACCTGGTGACGAAAGTTGGTGATGACGATGATGAGAACAAAGCCGAGAGCAGTAGGAGTCTAAGCCTACGTGCAAAAAAAGGAGCAACCCCCGAAAAACGAACAACGAACAAAATACGACGAACAGTCCCGATTTGAATTTGACAAAAGACTAAAGACAAAGCATTGATATGTCTATATGAGATTTACCTGTGACATCTCTGTGTCTCTCTTTGTTCTCATGGATAAACATGTAAAATATACAACCTTTTCTGTTTCTCTTTTGTACATGTATGACTTTAACTTTGTAGTAGATAACTGAAAGTTGACACTGGCACTGGTACTGGCACTGGAGAGAAAGAGAAAAGCGCATGATATTCTACCTCATTGTCATCATCCTCTTTTTCTTCCTCGTCTCCATTTTATTCCTTTGTTTGTCAACCATTTTCCGACTACAGAGAAAAACTAAGGCTGCGTTAAATTCCTCCTTCCGTTCTCTTCCAAATTTCCCCCGTGTTACTCATCTTGATTTTACTAACAGTTTTTTGTTTTAAGTTCTTCCTGTTTAAGCATTCTGAACTCAGAACACAAGAAAAATTACCAGTTTAGACTTGGACTGATATTGAAAGCTCATCTTTATAAAAATAATTTTAAAATTGTGATTTAATTAATTATTATTTTTTGAACTATTTTATTTTTACATCTACAAAAAATTCGATCTTGTCCGTCGCCGAGGAAAGTTATGATTACCTGACACCATAAAAACGACAGTGTACAAATTAAACGCAGTGTTATTGATATCGACATTAAATTCATCGCTGTTTTTGAGTTGGACTGGACAGTTTATTTTCTCGTGTGTATAATTGCTGGATTATAAAAAATTCATCATTATTTTATCTTCTGACATTGATAGATAAAAGTTAATTTTTATAGTTTTTCTACGTTCTCTTGTGTCTGTGATTTGTACGTTGTGGGAAGAATCCAGAAAATTGAATTGAATTTTCTTTTGTACACCCTCCCGTCTTTAATTACAGGTACATCTCTTACACTTGTTCTCATCAATTCTTGATTCTTGAGTAATAAAATTAATTAATTAAACAAATATTTTGATAATCAATTTGATGTTTAAAATAAAGATGGTGATCATTGTTACACAAATCTCTTATAGCTTTTACAACCACAATAACGAATAGCTAAAATACTTCTTCTGGAAATATAGTTTTGGGAATGTGCATCAATTTTTTTTCAACCCTTTGAAAATCATCCCCATATTCCAAATTCCAGATTCCATTTTCTATATATAGTAATCTTCCTTTGTTTCCTTTTACTATACTGTATCTTGTATCTCCATGTCTCACGTCGGACGGATCTTTCTTCCTTTAATTATTCAAGAAGCTATGAACAATTTTCCTCTCCTTTTACACTCCCGTCCACCGCACCATAATTAAGTTTGCTCCGGCTCCCTGTTTCACTTACCGACTTATTACGGACAAAAGCTTTTGTACCTTGTCTCCCGTAATACAGAATACAGAGTACAGAATACAGATATTAAATTACTTTTTTGTCATGTATTTAGTGATTACATTTCCAAATTTTTAAACGGATAATTACAGAGTTGGAGAATCAAGAATCAAGTATTTGCTTTACATTTTCCATTTTATTTTATTATAGTACCACTCGCTAATTATCATGTAGAACATTTTTACGACTTTTCTCTCCTTTTCTCAAGAGAGTCTGCCCGCCCACAGAGATGAATCCTTCTTTTAATGAAGACAAATATAGATGTAATGTTAAATGTTAATAATGTAGCATTTACAGTGTACATGAAGCTCTTGAGAAAAGTATTACGTCTAATGTACACTGTACACCAAAGACTAAAGACTAATAACTAAATACTTGAAAAATTAAGATGTTGTAACTTTCAGGAGATGCAAGAAAACCAATACTAAAGTATAAACTAAAACTTCTATGTCTAAAAGTTGTATTTTCTTCTTGTATTTTCAAAACAGGGATGTCACAACTCCGGGAGAATGTTCTTTCACAGAAAGTGTGTATTTCTGTACTGGCGATAATTTTGGCACTCTTCGTCTGTCCCTCATTCTGCCACTCATCCCTCGACGCGGAAACAGAACTACAGAAAATTTTCCAATTGAGGTAAGAAATTACAGAACAATTTCAGTTTATTAAATTACGTATTATTTATCATGTAACTACACATTAAATTGTGTTCAAAATGTATAAGTTGTTGGACAATTTAAAAAAAGCTTGGTGTTAGTTGTTCATTTATTTGTGGTTCATTATAGTTCATATAGATTCAATTGCTTGTAAAAATGTATTAAAAAATGAATGATGAAGAAGGGCTGATTACTGTAAATTGTAAATCAACTGGTTTACAAAGCTTTATGCACATACACAATTTACATGGGTATTTATAAAAAGAAAAAACAAGATGCATGCAACAAGCACTAACAGAGGAAATAGAAACCGGACAGCACAAAAGTCTAGAGTCTAGAACGATGAAAGAGGAACGAGGAAAGATAAAAGAGGGGAGTTCAATGTTCAACGTGCAGTGTGCAATGTGCAATACAATAATGTTGTTTTTATGCAGACAAATCCTTTGACAAGTGCAACAATCCTACTCTCTCTTTTTCTCTCTATATTCTATGTTATTTGTGTGTGATGCGGTTTGGTTTCGTTAATCCACACACAAAATGAGCTATGTATTTTGGATTCTCAATTCCACAGGGTCAATTATGGATTGTGGATTTTTGATTCTTCATGGAGAAGAGATTATGAAAATGCTTGATACTGAACACTGAACAGTGAATACCTGTACAAAATACAATGAGAGTGTTTTATAATGGCTTCTGAGGAACTGAGCGAAGGGGTGTAAAAAAATTGATCAGATGGAGAAGAGAGAAAGAAAGTGAGCAATGAACAGCTATTGCTATTGAAAATTGAAACGGAAGAAAATTGTGTGGATCGTTCAACGCTCAATTCTCAACTCAATTGAATGGACTTTCCTTGGTCTTTCGTGGGAATGGAAGTTGAGAGTTGAGAGTTGTGCGTGTATTGAGTATCGAGTATTTTGAATGTGCAGTGTGCAGCAATATGCAAATGAGGATGCATTGCATTGCCTTTTACACGACAAAACTTTGTGCAGTACTTTGTATTTTCTACTGTTTTTTGTATTATGATATTCAATTTCTGTATATGCATAAGGATTTGTATTTTGTATTTATATTTTGTATGGTGATTTGTATTCACATGATTATGATGAATCTGTAGAAATGCCTGTGAGTTTCACATTTCTCTCTCTCTCTCTCTTTCGCCCTCTACGACACACTCAATACAGAAAATAGAGAATAGATGTGTGATGTGTAATATAAATGTGATATGGGATATGTAAATCTAATAATGTTGCGTGTGTGGATTGTGAACAGGGATGAAGATGACTGGAAATCAGCATGGCATTCTGAGAAACACATTCGGTGTCGCCATCAACTCTTGACACATATGGATTGGGCCTGTCAAAAGGACATTTATAGGCTGGACAAAGATCAACCGTTAAACTCTCTTGGAGTCTTCATCCGAAAGTCTCGAGCAAACACCCTGATCAAAAGGAACACCGGCTTTGTCAGGTTCTTAATTCCCCTTTTCTTTCTTTCTGTTTCTTTTCTGCTGTAGATTGTAGTTTGTATTTAGTCTCACTACTAACCGTTTTTTAACCGATCCATCTTTAATCTTTAGTAATTATTCTAATGTCTTCCTTCTACAAGCTACAAGCTACTTTTTTCACACTCGAAACTTGAAAGAGTGTCAGAATTATCTTCTCTGAACGACAACCGACAACCGACACCCTTATTAAGACTTTGAGTATTAAGACATTTACATTTTGACAGTTACAAAGTGAACAAAAAATGAATATTGAAACAAGACATTTTTTATTTTTTACATTTAACATTTAAAATTTTAAGTAGCCTAATTTTTCTGATTTAAATGAGTAATTTCTCAAACATTTAAAAAAAGAGTTAATCCTCTTCAAAAAGTACTAAGATTTAAAATGGGTTTTATACATAATATTATAGTATTTAAAATGACATTATCACGATTCGAGCTTTGTATGCTTTATTTAAGACTTTTGAGTTTGGAGCCCTTTGAAACCCGTTCCGTACTGAGTAAAAAAAAGCTTGTGGGTACTTTGACACCTATTACATGTACAATGTACAATGTAGAAAGTACAAAGTAAAATGTACAAAGTAAAAAGGCAATCATGGGCTTTTAACTTTTAATTATAGTATTTTGTTGAAGAGAGGATAAAGGGAAATGTGTGAGAGGACTAAATGGGATTTAACAACTCCTTTTCGGGTGGTTTCCTTTAGTTAATTTTCACTTTTGTCGAGCTCTTTTCTTATGGACACATGTAATTAGTAAGTTGTAGATTGCCTGTTCCGAGATTCCCCTGAACCTCGAACAAACGAATTTGAATTTGAATTTGAGTTTGAATTTGATGAGTCAGTCCGAGTCAGTGGGATCTTAATAGTTACGTGTATAAAGCTGTACATATGTACATATGTAATGTATAATAATAAGATAGAGGGAACGGCTGGTCCACTCAGAAGTCCGGACTCTTTACTCTTTACACTATGTATTGTACATTGTGCTTAAAATATCTATTGTTAAGCAAACTGTTCGTAGTTGGTAGTTGGTATTTCATATAAAAAAGAATGTGCCTTCATGTTCTATGATAAAAGATAAAAGATAATATAAAATATAATGTAGTAGAAACTACTGTATAATGAAGTCCAGAAATGGAATAAATAAATAAATATTTTCTACATTCTCAAGTCCGACAACGGACAACCTACTGCCCACAAACCCACAAAGTTACAGATAGTTATTTCTCTTTAACGCCGTTCCCCATTTTCCATTAACATTACTCATTTTCCTAGCCCAGTCCTAAATATTAAATACTAAAGAGCGTATAATATTATGTAAAATGTGAAAAAAATGAAAGAAAAGAATAAGAAAGAAAGAGAGAGAAAAAGAAAGACAGTAGAGACAGGAACATGGAGGATGATATCATAAACAACTCACTCCTTTCCTCACTTTCTACCAAAGTGTGCATTGTGCATGAAACTAACATGACTAATATGTATCTAGTATCTTCTACAACTACTTTGTGACTACTGTACTACGCACTGTACTACCTACGCACTACGCACACTACGCACCAAATACCAAATACCAAATAAGTAAACTATTACACGCTCCTTCCTTTTTGACTTGACTTGAGACTCGACTACTGCCGCTGCATTCCACTCCTCTCCTCTCCACTCCATTTTCCATTCATTCTCTGACTCACTCATTCATTCATTTACTATTTAGTTACTGGTACACATTACGCATTACGCATTACACAATGCCCAGTGCACAATGCACAATGCCCAATACACAGCACTTACCACCACTTAAAATTACATCTCTTCTTACCGCATGATTACAGACTTTCCGTTTTTCCCAGCCACCGATATTTGATATTTGATACCACAGCACACAGACGTATATTATGTACATGTTTTTTTTGTCGGCATCCACATCGGCACTCAGTATTCATAAAAGTCATCGTGACGACAAAAGTCTGTACGATATGCAGACTCCTCTCTGTGTGTCTGTCTCTGTCTGTGTAGCGGTCTTCCGAAAAGTATCAAGAATCATGAGATGATGGGGTTAAATTTAAATTTTAAATGGAAGATGAAAGACAGGAATTCTTGAGATTTAAATAGAAAAATCTCCAATATTCTCCCACATTTTACAGAGTAATGTAATGGGCCCATGGTTGCCTCTTTAATCTTGAATCTTGACTGACATTTTAACAAAACTACTCTTTAGATTTTGAATCACTTACTTTTGTTTATTTTGCTTCAAAATATTTTGAATGATAGTAGAAAAAACTACATGCATTTTATACATGTGTATTATATTTTGTATATTTTGTGTTTTTTGTACAGGAGGAAAAGAGAAGATAAGAGTATTACGGATGAGTGTTGCAGTTCAGCGGGGTGCACATGGGAAGAATATGCAGAGTACTGTCCAGCGCACAGACGACTCAGAATACAATCTTAAAAAGAAGTGAGACAGAAATGAATCAAAGATCCAACATTGAAGATTGACCCACGTAAAATGCCAAAAATCTATGAACAAAATCAACAAAATATATGGTAACGGCGAAAGTAATCCTCAAGTCAAGTCAAGTACAGAGCAACGAAATGAAAAACCAAGGAAAAATTTTGGGTAAATGAATAAGTATTAGAAATGTGACTAGTATCAAAAATTGTATATACATAACACATACAGAAAAATCTAGGCGAAATACTTATTGTACAAGCAAAAACAAAAACAGTCAAGAAAATCAAATATCAAAAACCAATTCAAATGTTTATAACTATCATCATTCATGCTTATCATTTTAATTGTGCTATATAATATATTTAGTATGTAGTGATTCATGGTTTTGTCAAAAGTTCTTCATTCTCAATATTGTGTGTTATATAAAAAATTCTGAATATATTCTACAGTGTTGCGTATACACTATGTATAATGTATAATATAATATTTATCAATGTTATCAATGTAGTATACAAAATAAGAAATAAGGAATAATTGCTTATGTATGTATCCATTCTAAACTGGTCATTACGATTGTTATACTACTTATATTCTCATGTATTATGTATCTTTGTGTGTATTCCTGCATTTCTGTATATTTTTGTGATTTTAGAATTTAGAATCCTCTTAATCAGTCGTGGATAATGTCATGTGTAAAAAAATGTAATGTATTTTAAATTCACTTGTAATTTACCATGTAAAATAGCTGTTGTATAGTGTATAGTATAAAGTATAGTACGCATCTGGTATATGGTATATGATATTGATATTTGTAGTTAGGTATCTACATTAGTCTAAATAAGTCAAACTATCTACATCTACAAAGATAATATTTTCCCACATCTAAAAAACAAAAACAATTATGTAGTAAACGGAGACTTAATTTTTTCCTAAATGTATCGAGTATCTCGAGTATCTAGTATTACACACAACACACACATGTGGTATTGTAACATCCATGTTGTCTCATGCACATAATATTCCTACAGTCTGCAGTCTACAGTGTCCAAAAATGTACAACTTTTTAATCTATACTCATAATAATTAAGTCATTTAACCCTTTTTGCATTCATCATTTGCCATTATTTATTAATGTCTTTGTTTTTGTGGGTCTCACAATGAGCATATACATAAACTTTAATTGTCCCTCATGACACTTTCCATCCTTCCCTATTTACAATACATTTTGGATTGAATTATCTGTAGATGGAGTGTGTGTGGAAGATGATCTAATTTTCATACAACATAGTAAAATAGGTACACACGCTGTATATTTTTATTTGACACGTGCACCTATCACCTATTATTACTTTTACTCCACATGTTTTTAGCGGCAAATGCTCATCAGTTTCATTTTCAGCTTTTATTACTTTCATTTAATTTAATCTTGTGATGCCTGTGCAGAAAAAGGGATTATAATTTATAATTTATAATAGGAAATAAAAGTACAGTATAGCACATCAAGTCCATCAGTTAGAATAAGGCGCGAATTTGTGCACGGTTTCTATTATTGAGTATTGAGTATTGAGGCTGGAGAGAACCAGAGAATGACAAAGTATGTGAGTAGTCCGCAGTGAGAGAAGAGACAAGGTCTCGGCAAAACTATAAACTACAAAGTACAAACTAAACAGCTAAAATTACAATTACCTAGTTTCTAGTTATGTCTGCACCTTTACAAACAAACTGTTACAGTCTACAGTCTACAGTCTACAGACTACAGTCATTCGACCTTGATCACATTTGACATTGTACACTCTTCACTCTTCTTCATCTATTTATTAACTACTAGACTCACCCTTTTGAATATTGAACAGTGTACATTGTACATATTATGTTCTTTTGCCTCGTCTACTTTTTACTCAATACTCAATATCACTACAAACTACAAACTACTGACAGACATTGATAACGTGGATTATATAAATACAAATATTACATTCCATATCCATACATTTGTGTCTCTAGTATTACTCTAGTATCTGGTATCTAGTATCTAAGGCAGTCGGTCGACTCAATAACAAATAATAAATAATACTTGGCATTCACCATTTAAATTCGCATAGGAGGGAAAAAAAGTTGATTATTATAACATTTTTCAACCATGATACTTTCCTATTTATATTTTATATACTTTGTTTATTATACATCATATATAAAATACGTAAGTACTTTTTTCACTTAGGCTTATGAGTTTTTATCATTCAGTGTATAATGTGTAGAGTATGGAGTGCGATACTCATTGCATGATAATGAAACATGGTTATAAAACTAGAAACTAGAAATGAGGAGCCATTTGACCAGTCACCAGACATCAGACACTAGCTTTACAAAATATCTACCGCATATAATGTACAAAATACAAAATACAATGTACATAACTCACCATTCACCATTCCATTCACTATCCATAAGTATTTTCCATGTTTTATGTTTTATGTAAGTATAGTTCAACATTCAATAATAAGCACAGTGTACAATTTACAATCTACAAGGAGAAAAATATACTGATGGATCAAGAAAATTCATTGACAAACACAGCATTTTTTTCTGGAATCTTGGATCATGGATCACGAGCCAAGTCAAATGTACATATGATAATAAGCAGTTTCTTTTACTTTAAATGTTGTACATATGTATTGTTGCTGTCTTGCTGTGCCTCCATTCTCCATATATACAATACATTTTTCATTTAAATTGTACATTATGCGTGGTGCATTCATCTTTATTCTACATTCTACATTCATTATTCACTGCACTTTGTACTTTGTAGTTTGACTCAACAAAAGAAAGTTGCAGTTACACATAATACATAATATTACGTATTTGGAAAAGGCAGGTAATTTTTACCATTGACTATTATCTATTATCTATTATGCATTATTCTGGGTTGCATTTTCCTGGACGGGACTGGATTTGGTTTGTATTTGTATTTGTATTCATAGTTCAAGTCGAGGTCAGTCGGACTAAAGAATAAAACTCTCAAGTCCATTCAGGTGTTGAAATTGAAACGTAGTGGGATGAAAGAGAAAAGAAAAAAGGAGAAGGAGAATCAAGGTGGAAGAAAAAGAAGAATAAAAAGAAGAAGAAGAACCAGGCCAGGCCAAGTCTAAGAAAAAGAAAACGAAAAAGAAGCAAGCAAGACAATGGCCAAGAAAAAGACCAAGGAGAAGACGCGGTAAAACGTGTAAGGAAGTTCCTTGTTAATAGATTTTAGATGCTACCTGAGTTGAGTTGAGTTGAGTCTTGAGTTGGGCTAAAGAAAAAAAATGAGTGTCCTAAACTTGAAGGAAAAATTGAGAGAGAATTGGAAATGAAGCCACCTGCGTGAGTATGCACATAACATCAGTTAGTATACAAAACTCAATACTCAATACTCACACCATGCATATACAATACATAATACACTATACAAAATATGCATCTATATTCTCTATGCATAGAGGGTGATTGGTCGAAGGGAGACAAGAAATACATATGTACCTACGGGGTGAACTTTTTACTTTATATGCATGTGCATGTCTATAGAGTATAGAGTAGAGCCTTTACACATGTAACATGTACTTATTCATTTATTCCGAGTTCAGAGGCCCATCTCATCATCATCATGATCATTTGCACATGGAAAACCAGCATAATGCAAGCAGATGGATCAAGAAAAGGAACAAGGAAAAGTCTGGGCTCTGGGCTTTCTTAAATCTTAGATGTAATATATAATATGCACCAACTCAAAAGTAACTGACAAACTACAAACTACATGTAAGAAGTAACGAACAAACCATATATGTATAATGTACGTAAATGTGTAGTTGTGTGTAAAGTCTAGTGTGTAAGTACCCACATGCAATATGAAAACGAAAACGAATGCACTTGTACATACATGTGTACATATACAGCAAGATTTTGTAAAGAAACCCATCCTCTTGCTCCTCTTCCTCCTTTTTTCTTCTTCTTTTTCTCTTTTCTTGTCTCGTCAGACTTTCTGGATCTTCCTAATGCCAACAGCCAACAGCCAACAGCTACCAGCCAGCACCAAAAGCAGTGCATATACATTATATTATATTATTATATTGCTCCTTATATTCCTTATATTCAGCAAGCCATATATATAGCATAAACCAAGTACTAAATGGCAGAATTTTTCCTTTCTTTTTTCTTTTTTCCTCTCGTTTATTCACCACTATTCTAACTTTTGTACTATGTGCATTTAACTATGTATTTTCTCGGTGAATACTTCTTATTATATATATGAATATACTCACATAGATATATTAATAATTATTATTAAAGGATACAAATTTTGTCTAGAATCTACATAGAATATTATGCATAAAAGTACTTTTTAAATGTATATGCAGCCCACGTGGTATATGAACTATGCTCAAAATATATTACGCACAAAATGTACATTGTACATGCATAAAACATACCGGCACAAAACATGTGGAAGATATGAAAAATGTAAAATGTGCATGTGTGTTTGTCACTGTATACCTTTATATTTCTTGGATTTCAGCACATCCCGTCCACAGTATATAGTATATACTGTATAGATGCATATTTTGTACATATGTTCCCCACACTTTTTTTCTTCATTTTTTTCAAGTGGTGGTGGCGGAAAAGGAAATGCATCTTGATGTTTGATGTCCTGATGAAATGAAGGAAGGAAAAGGATGGAAGGAATCCGAGCAACTGCACTTCCCACTTGCTATTCCATATTACAATTCCTGTATCTTGTATCTCATACAAGAGGATTCTTTGTATTTTGCCATTTTCTTTCCCTCTTCCTCTCTACGGAAATAAGAAATGAGCAACACAATACAAAGCTAAATGCAAAGGTTTTCCATGAACTAATGGAGAAAGTGAATATAAAACTTGTATAAAGATAGACATCCAACATGAACTGG
Organism: Sminthurinus signatus; assembly: GCA_019776565.1. Classification (NCBI taxonomy): domain Eukaryota; kingdom Metazoa; phylum Arthropoda; class Collembola; order Symphypleona; family Katiannidae; genus Sminthurinus; species Sminthurinus signatus. The sequence continues at coordinate 4,135 of JABASP010002589.1, read as the reverse complement.
ATTGAGGATTGAGTCGTGTGAATTTTTAAAACGTTCCCAATTTCCCAATTTTAATTCTCCCACGGTCCACAGTAGTAAATAGCGTATGAGACGTGTTTATGATTCTTAATATGGTTGTATTAATATTAAATACTTAGTATAGAGAATACATCATAGATAACAGAGATAATTGCTTCATAACACGAGATGAAATCAAACCAAGAGGAATGAATGAGAAAATGAATAAGTATAAATAATTAAAACTGAAATCAAGGATCAAGGGCCAAGAAAATGAAACTATATATGTTAACAAGTAAAACATAAAGAGAGAGAGAATGAAAATGAGAGCAAACAGATGGGATTTTCTATGTATTCTTTGCGTGCGTAAAATAACATATACAATCTACAATCCCTGTTTACTCTTTACACACAATACATATAAAATATAAGAACAAGCCTTACAATATACCTTTATTTTTACTTATATTACTTATACTTACTACAAACCTTCCAAACGTACGTTAAAAGTAAAAAGCCCACTTTCCAACACGTATTTATTTATTTATCTGTAAGCATATCTTATATCTTAGATACATATGTGTAATATCTGTATGTTTTGTGGTTTGATTTTGAGTCCAAGTAAAACGTAAAAAGCTCAACTCTGATATTAAATATTAAATGTTGTATATTCATGTGTGTAGTGTGTACACAGTGTAGAGTGTAGAGTGTACAGCTGCTGATGTAAGAATATGTACTTGTGCATATATCAGACGTAGTACACTGATTGCACACCTTGAGCCAAGTAAAGGTCTAAGGTTCCCTTCTTCTATACTTCTTCTTTTACTTCTTCTTTTACTTCTTTTTCTTCTTGTTCTGCATCTCCTTATTTTTTTGAACCAGGAGACTATGGCTTTTCCCTTCCTGTCCTTATGTACTGTGTACTCTGTACTCTGTACAATTTTGTAGTTTCTAGTGTGTGGTGTGTAGCATGTTGAAAAAAGTGAGTGAATAAGAGTGTACGCGAGCTAATTATTGATATCAGGTTTTCAGCTGACCTATCCTAACCTTTTGTGTGTCGTAAGACCAACTACGAGAGAGGAAAGAGGAAAAAGGAGAGACGAACGAGCTCTGATAGTCAGAAAAAGGATCAAGTTTGAGTGAGTCTCGATTCTCTATTCTTGATTCTGTAAGAAAGAAGAGAGAGAGAGAGAGAGAGAGAGAGAGAGAGAGAAGAAAGAAAGGAGCATGCGAGGAAAGCGCGGGAAAAGAAAGGTGCCTTAGGCCTTTAGGACAGAATAAAGAATAAAGGTAGACACACTAGACACTAAAGTGGAGAGTACAGAGTGCGCCCACACCATATTACTCCATCTAAAATCTACAATTAAGAAAGAAGGGAAGAAGGGAAGAAAGGAAGAAAGAAATAAGGATTCCAGATCTACACAAACAAATCCACATCCATCCATCCATCCGTCCAACCTGCCTGTTTCTGCCTGCCTGCTTGTCTACTTTTTTCGGGACAAAGTAAAGTAAAGTACAATACAGAAGAGAGATTCAGAGAGAGAGAGAGACAGAGAGAGCGAGACAGATTGAAAGGAGAAAGAAAAAACACACATTTTCAATAAAAAGATGAAAAAAGAGGGAAAAACTCGGCACTCTACACTCTGTGAAATCCCTCATTGTGTAAAGTGTAAAGCATAAAATACATGTGAACATGTGTACATATAAATTTGATCATGTTGTTGTGTATTGTGTAATGTATCCTTGTTTAATAAAGTAAGAAAGAAAAGAGAATCGGTGTGGTGTGGTTTTAACCTGCAGTTGACTTGACTTCCGCTTTGGAAAAAAAAGCTGAGGGTGTAAAAATAGACATTTTCTTGTTGAGCAAGTGGTAGTTGGCTGGTGGCTGATGGCTGATGGCTGGTGGCTAATCAAGATTTGGATGCACAACTGTTATCTCCTATCTCATATTCTATTTTCTATATTGGACTCCGAACTCCGGACACAGAGAGAGAGATATCAATAATGATTTGACGAGCTTCTTCTTCTGTGAGTTCACAGTGTAGATACTTGTTTTACAACTGGATCTAGTTCTGGATCTGGGTAAGTATATTAAATCAGTGGGAAAGTCAGAGTCAGATGGAGCACAGAAAAAAAGAGAGCAAAAAATACACACAAGTAACCCGCAGAAGAAAATTACACCCCCATTCACATTCACATTCATGTATTTAGTATTTATGTATGTGAAAAGGAAAAAGGACAAGTCCAATCTGGTGACTGGTTAACATTGGGAAACTTGTTGAGAGAAAACTAAAAGTTGTACTTGTACGTGCACCATCACATAATTCATTGAGATAGTAAAGGGATAGAGTAGAAAATACAAGTAAAAAGTAAGGAGTAAGAAGAAAGAGAAGAGAGAAGACAGCAGTGATTGAATGGAAAGAGGTCACCGGAAATCGTCCCGTCTTTGACTCAAGAATTTCCTCACCAACTTCCCTGTTACACGCTACATGTTATACCTTCAACCTTAAACCTCACATGTTAAATATTACACATCTTGACTGCTCTCGGCTCGGCCTGTCTGTTGATTGTTGATGTGAATAAGAGTCATCTCATTCATTCTACCCGAAATAAAAAAATGAACATATATCATGTATTATATAATCCATGATAAGAGTAAGAGTAATAAGTAATAAGTAATGTACATACTATAAAGTATACAGCATGTTGTGTGTTGTGTTGTATTTTTAGTGGTGATATTTTGGTAGAGCATCTTTCATTTCCTGTTCCTTCGTGTCTTGGTCTTGGTCTTGGTCTTGCTGGTTCATTTTCATGTTCATCTTTTCCCGCTCTCCTTTCTCTTTCTTTCTTGTCTTTGTGCACATGCAATGAGCCTTGTTCTTTTTCTTCGTGATCGTCTTTTGCCTTTTGCCTCTTCTTCTTGTTCTTCCTTTCCAATTGATTGTCATTAGAAGTCTGGCCTGGTGTCTGTCCATCTCTCACACAAATACAAACTCTCTCTCTCTCTCTCTCTCTCTCTCTCTCTCTCTCTCTCTCTCTTCGTACTTATGTATTACGTATGAGTGTGAGTGTGTCTCAATTCTGAATTCTGAATCCCTTTCCTTTTTCCTCTGATTCCATTTCCCATCTGCTCCGATCCATCGCCTCGTCACTCATTAAGACCATATGCCTTCTGTTCTACGTATTAAATCTAAATCCAAACTCTAAACTCGTCCTTCGCTCAACCTACGATACTCTCCTATCTTTTCACTCTCAACCACAGCAGACAGACAGAGAGAGAGGATTGAAAGAAGGCCGTGTACTTTATATAGTATCCGCATAAAGTTTCATGTCGATATGGGTTCATAAAAAATAAAGACACAACTCTTAACTCTCAAGTCTCGAGTCTCAAGTCAATAAAGAACATGACACTAAAATTTGCTCGTCCTTTCCTCTTTCTTCTTTCTTCCAACTTTTCACATGTACTGAAATGAGGACTGTTTGGTTTTTGGCGCTACAAAACCCCATGTCCAATGTACATTCTAAATGTCTTGTCTTATCAGGATTTTAGTATTGTACATAATACATTGTAGATTGTAGATAAATGCTAAATGCACAATGCAAAATCCAGCCTGTGAAAAGAAGAAAATGTTTGATGTTAAACGGTCACTTTAAAAGTGAAGAGTTGAGTTTTGTTTTGTCTTGTGTGGTGTTTTGTGTCTCCATCCTTTTTCATCCTCTTTCATCCTTTTGCGCAGTGGGAAAAAGAAAAGAAGAGGAGGAAGAAACCATTTTCAGTTCTCATAATTTGAGGGTACAAAATTTATTTGTTTTTCAGAGTGAGTGTACATAGCGCACAACCGTTGCAAAAAACATTGACATCTTCATTATTCATTTCGCACAAAGTCTAGCATTGGACATTGGATAATGTGTGTAGTGTGTAAATAGTACAGATATTCTTTTAGCTAAAGTATAAAGTACCCTGTGGAGAAACAAGGAAAATAAAGGCGTTTTTCAATGTTTAATGGCAAGCTAAGTTGAGCTGAGGTTTTAGGTTTCTCAAAATCACCGTCCAAAAAAACTCTGTCAACTTTCTTAAAATACTAAAGTATAAAGTACCCATTTTACATTATGCATTTTGTATTTTGTATTTAGTTTT
>JABASP010002588.1:0-19047 GCA_019776565.1 Sminthurinus signatus | reverse complement strand
GTAGATTGTAGATTATCTAAGGCAGAGTGAAAACCGAGATCAGGAGATTTCCGGGAGCGAGAGATACAGATGACATTCAGAGACATTCGTATGCATGTGAATAAAAAAACCATAACGACGATATTTATTTTTGAAAAAAGCACCTATGTATCGCCGGTGAACTTTTCAAAACGGACAAAGTTAGTGTTAGAGACATAGGGACGTTGTCCGTTTTGAAGATCACCGGCGATATGCAGGTATTTTTTTCAAAATAAATATCGTCGTTATGGTTTTTTTTATTCACATGCATACGAATGTTTTTGAATGTCATCTGTATCTCTCGCTCCCGGAAATCTCCTGATCTCGGTTTTTACTCTGATCTAAGGTAATAGATCATGGATATTGAACAAGAAGGAGATTCGGTGTCCACTGCCGTGAGTAAAGATAGTGGGCTCACTGGGAACGAAGAACCGATGAGTTTGGTGGAGAAATTTGGTCTAGAAGCCCAAGGAGCCACAACGGATGATCCCAATGAAGAATCTGAAATCTCTGTCGTCAGTGGGGGTAAACCCAGACAATAATAAAAAAGAAAACAAATACAATTCATATAAATTTGTAATTACTATTTAAAGTTTACTATAATCTATAATCTATAGTGTATTGTTTACTTTGTATTATTATCACTTTTACAGCGAATGCCCCTTCATTGAACAGTAACAAGAAGAAAAAGAAGAAGAATAAAAAAAGGAGGAATAAGAATAATAATCGACCTCGAGACTCCAGTGTCCATAATAATAATAATAATAACAATAGTTCCAACAACGGTGCAAGTGACAATGACGGACACATGACTACAACCAAAGTGGCCTCAAATGAAACGCTCCATCATACAAAAGATGAGGATGAGGATGGTAAACCTTTGGTCGTCACCACCTATGTCTGTTCCTCTTCTGAGCTGGACAAAGTTAGGAGACTCATAGATGACAATGGGAATCCAGCTTCAACTGTAGCCACTTCTTTACCCGTTGTTTGTGGGAAAAAATCTGATACAAATACAAATTCAAATGCAACAGTAAATGATGGTGAGGAAGCTGAAGGAACTGAGAAAGAAAAAGAAACAGACTCCGCTCCAGTTCAAAGTTCAGCTGTGATCAATGAAAAGGAAGAAGAAGAAAAAACGGAGCTAGTGGAACTAGAACCAGAAAAAGAAAAAAAACTAGAACCACTAGCAACAGTTCCGGTTGAAACTGAAAAGACGGAAGAAGGACAAGAAACGGAAACACAAGTTGAGACAGAATTGCCAACAGAACCGGAACCGGAAGTTGAACAAGACATGGATGATGTTGATGATATTGAAGGTTCTAATCAAGTGCGATGTAAATCCAGTATGAATGTTATATTCAAAGTTGGTGCAGCTGTTTTTGAAAATCCTCCACAATCCTTGACATCCGTCCAACGGACATTATCCTCACTAAAACAGTCAACATCTCCTACAGAACCTTTAGATGATGCTGAACTGGAGGATCCTACGAAATTTTATCCCTCTGCTTCTACTAGTGATGAACCTATCATCAAATATGACGTAAGTATTCTTTTTATTTTTCTTTACTTTTTGATGGTGCAGTTCTTTGAATTTTGAATATAAAAAGTAAAAAGTAAAAAGATTCTTTATTATTAATTATTATTAACTTTGAATTGGGAAAAATTAAAACAACATATATTTATTAGGTGAATCAAAAATCCCTCGGTGAACTTTGGATGGCTGACACAGTCCCTGAAGATAATGAGGATCAAACTCAAATTCTGGTCTCCAGCACCCCAAAAGATGACGAGGAATCTCAAAATCAAGATCAAGATCAATCAGAAAATAGAGCAGAACAAGAGAAACGAGAAGAAAATAGACTCATCAACACAGATGAAAATCTCGTCAATAATAATTATATTCAACAGCATCATCTTTCTGAATTAGATGAACTCAAACCGTCCTCAAATGCTCAAAAAGATGAAAATTCTATTGATAATCAACCACAAACCGAAACTGAAACAGTACAAAAAGAGCATAAAGATGAAAATGATGGACATCCATTAATTAACGAGTTGTCTGCAGATCATCTGAGTCAATATAAAGTTCCGGATGTGCCAAATCCGAGTGTGGAGAATCCAAATGGATTAGTGAATATGAATCTCATTGTGCAGCCACCGCTTCTCCATCCTCACAGTCTGGCACGCCTCGCTCTGCTCAAGAGGGAAAATCCTGAATTGGTAACATTTGCTCAATCCGCTGTTGATAAGGTCATTGTACATTGTACATTTCACACACGTTTATAGTTGTAGTTTTTGGTCTTCAATAAAATATGAGTAAAATAATTTTAAAATCATCATTTCATTTGTTTTACGATTTACATTTCACAGGTCATCAACTCTGCTCAAGAGTACATGAATTCTCAAGTGGTTGAAGATATTGACACTAAAACTGAAACTGATGCTCTTCCTGGTGAAAATAAAGAGGACGAAAAATTGAATGAAGCTGAAACTGAGCCGATTGTAGAATCTCCGTCTGATGCATTGTCAAATCTAAATAAGAAGTTGTCAAATGAATCCATACTTTTGGACAAAGCCGTCAAATTAGAATCAGAATCAAAAACTAAAAGTGGTATTGAAACAAAAGTAGAAACCGATGAAATAAAAGATGAAGAAAATTTAAAAGAAACCCCATCAACTCCAGCTTTATTAGAGGATTTATTAGAAATGGAAAATGATGATGATGATGAACAGGAAGAAATTGTAAAAAATAACCTGGAACTACAAGAGAAAGCAGAACAAGAAAAAGAAAAAGAAGAGAAAATAGAAGAGGATTTAGAAGAATCAGAAGAATTACAAGAATTACAAAAATTAGATGACAACGGAGAGGAAGAAGTGCAAGAAAATGCAGATGCAAAGTTAGAATCTGTGGCTGTACCCACTGAAGAAAACTGTGGAATAAAATTCCAGCATTTCACAAACCTCACTTTTGGTTTAAATGTTGCTAAATGCCCATCTAAAAGTGATTGTGAGGAGAACGGACAAGGAGTGACAGAGCCATCTAGTGGAGTGGAAGATGAGCCATCCTTAACTGATGAAGAAATGAATAATACTACGATTGAAAAAACTGAAAGTAAAGCAAAAGAAAAGGTGGAAGAAGCTCAAGGTGACATTGAAGAGAAAGCTGAGACTTCAACAGAGGACTGTGACTATGAAACAGCAGAGGATGTGAGTTTAACTCAGCAAGAGGATCTTCCTTCCCTTTCAATAGATGGAGCCTCCACCGAAGCGGATGTATCATATGACACTTTAGCTCAAGCGGAAGATTTGAATGTGTCCAATCCAAGTGGAGAATCTACAGCAATGGATGAGACTCATGAACAAGTTCAACATTTGGATTTGAATGAAAGTAAATTTTCCTCCTCTCCCGAGTTCAAATCCGCTGGAGAATCCTCATATGAAATTGAAAATGACAATGACCATGACAATGAAACTTTGGCTGGATCTGGATTTGGATTTGTGGACGCTGAGGATGATGAGTCTAGTGAAATTGATGCTGTTGATCCATTGGAGTCATCCATCAACAATCTAATGGACCAGCTAAAAGAATGTGATATTCATCTACCAGATGAAAAGTCCTCTACTACTAGTGATAATAATAGTGAGATTAAAGAATCTAAAACTGCACAGGAAATCCGAATCGTCCTCTCCGCAAATAAATCTACTTTTGCAAACATCTCGGCATCCGTCTCCTCCAGTCGCTGCTCCGTCTCTTCAATGGGCTCCACTGATGATGATATCATCAGGTTACCCAAAGTTCCAAATCCCAGTGTTGAAAATCATCATCTTGCTCATCTCAGTGTTCCTCCTCCTCAAATAAATGCTCACACCTTTGCTCGACTCGTCCCTCGACCGGATACGATTGAAACGAGGGATTTTGGTATTGAGAGCCAACAGCAACTGGAACTGGAACTGGGATCAAAATTATCGGCAAGAAAATCCACAGGTCAAAGAGAATCTTCTCCTAAAATTAGTCCATCCGTCTCCATTACGTCCACTGGAGGTGGAAGCGGAAGTGGAAGTTGTAGGCTTAGTCTACCAAATGTACCAGAAGAGACTTTTGAAGATGCCACAACTGAATCGGTGACGAATGAAGTAAGCTCATCTTTCATATCTATTATGAATTATGAATTATTGAAAACTTTTATTTTGCAAAAAATGAAATGATGTTTTATTTTTTTGTGTTTTAGACGGCAAGTGAAAAAACTATAACTTTCAACTCGGAACGAGATGAAGAGGAAGATGAGACAGAGGTGGAGTTGGAGTTGGAATTGGAAGAAGAGGACTATGACTTGAATAATATGGATGTGGGTGAAGTGGTAAAAATGACGAAAAAGGGTGCTACTGGTGGTGCTGTTGGCCTTGGCGGTGGGATTGAAATTATGGATGAAATTAGATTGAGCGGAAATCCAGAGATGCAAATAGATGTAAAAGAGCAGAATGAGACGAGTCAAAACTGGGTAATTGATCCACATGTAATTGAAGATGCTCTTACCGAGTCTGAACTTGGAGAACCTGGTACAAAAGTATTTTAAAATTCATTTTTAATTTTAATCATTCCTGCTTCATTTATTAACTATATATAGAATTTTTGAGGAAAATGTGAAATAATTGAAAATTAAAGTAATTTATTTGTACTTTTATTTTATTTGTACGCCTTTTAGATCGGAAAGCTCGTTCCTCTTTAATCAAAAATCTTTGGAATTGTTTCGGAAAGAGAGGACGAGAAAAAAGTGCTAATAGAGAGTCCTCATCCGGTACAATTGGGCAGGTTGATGGAGCTCCACGAGATTCTAGGCCAAAGTTTAGGTCCCTCAGTCGTCGAAAATGAGGAGAAGGATTTTAAATGTTAAACAAACTAAAAACAAGACAGCTACAAATTAATACAAGGACCATATTTATAATTTTTAATTTATACTTTATACAGCTATGCTTGTATCTTTTGTATTCTGTATTCTGTACACGCTGAAAACTGAAAATCTGACTACTTACGGTCTATGATCATAACTTGAGACTTGTGAGTTGTGAGTAATTGGAGAACTGCTCGTGTCTAGTATCTTTTGTATCTTTTATGATGCTGATGAAAATTTTTAAATCTCTTGTAGAATTTTTTGAATCAATAATAAATAATAATAATTAGTAATTACCACGTTCATAATATTCTAAATTTGATCAAAATTGGTGTCATGAGCATAAATGTAAAATGTAATATATTGTATATGAATATCGAACATATAATAATTATCTTGTGATGATGAGTACGTCTTACTATTCTGAATCCCCTGTAATCTGTAATGTAATATGTAAGTGTACCTAATTATATTATAGATTATAGTATATATATATATATATATATATAGTACACTAGTTTTTCAAGTAAGTACAATAAAAAATGTCAATTTATGAAAGTATCAAAAGAATCAAAAATCAAAAGTACGTAAGATTTAGATTTTGTATTTTATCGTCCCATAATATTTGAAAGAGAAAATATTCATATTCATGTTCATTCCATTTGTTTTTTATTTTCAGCATACTTTTATCGTTGTAATGTTTAGTGAAATTTGTCAACTAGAAAATTCCACAGTGTGAGAATTGAGAGAATATGACAATATTATACAATGATGGCGACTGATGACTGACGAATGAGTAATATAAGTAATAAGTACTATAAGTAATGAGTATAGCATCACTTACTAGTATTTAGTATTGTGTTTGACAGAAAAGGGAGGTATTTTTTTTATTATTATTTCTTTTCCTTTCATTTCTTTTCATGGAAGCAAAATAATAAAAGTCTTTGTATGTAAATTGACTTTTCAATTGTGAAAATCACATAATATTATACTTTGTACTTACAGCTTACAGTGTACAGTTTACAGTGCCAGTGGTGAGACACATTACATACATACCAAATAATACAAAATATACATGACACATGTACTAAATGGCAATTTGCACAGTTTCTTACTCATTCGAATGACACATGACTCATATGTGATACATATATGTAGACCATAGAACATGTAGAACTCGGAACTCGTAAAACCATGAATACTGAATACACAAAGTTTACATAAAGTATACACATTACACATGGTACTAGCTACTAGAATAATACCGATGTATATCTACTTACATCTATAGTTTATGACTACTGACTACTATTTAGTATTTAGTACATTCCATTAACCAGTGATATGTGTTATGTGTAGTCTTAAAACATTGTACATTGTACACGTATAATATTATAGTATTTTATACGAGAAACGAGACACAGTGACATGTATGTAGTTTGTATAATGTATAATGTATACTATGTGAATATAGAACAACTGTATCCATTATCCATCATAGAATATCTACATGTATCATATGACTCAAAAGATAGAGCAAAACTTAACTACTAGGTATACAAAATAAATAATAAGAAAAGTTAAAGCCAGAAGACGAGATGAGAGATGAGAGAGAGTCCCATTTCATATCATGAAAGAATAATCATGATAATAATTCTATAATATATGTATAATGTATACACTTACACTGTAAACTGTGTCTCACATTATCCATAATACTTGTATATATGTATTTACGTGTATGTATGTATGTAGTATGTAGTTTGCTTGTTGATTTTTCAGTGTACTATAATATACATTTACTATCGTACTTTAGATATTACTGCAGTAAGTAAATAGTAAATAGTAAACACTGACTACTGACTAGTACTAGTACTAATAGTGCTAGTGAGTAAATATCATAACGAAAGAAAAAACATATTATATAGTACAATAATATTATTTTATATTTCTTTACAATGTGCAATGTTCCAACTTCCAACTTCCAACACTGAAAAAAAATTCAAAGAACAATAAAGGTGTAACATAATAATATTATTATTATACAACTTTTAGCTGTACATCTGCAACTTTTTCTGCACATGCAAAATACAAAAAGCAAAAAGACATGCTACTAAATAAATATAGTGTACAGTGTATACTAATAAAAATTATTTGAACCTTAGCCAAACTAAAAATTATGAAATTATTACACTTTGCAAAAATATCAACGTTTCCTATTTTAAAAATATTATTACAGAGTACAGAGTGCTGTATTTTATTATTATTCATTATTACTCTTTTAATTATTGATCATTGTTGTTAGAAATGTTGACTTTTGTAGAGAGTGAGCAGTGAGCATATATTTATTTAGTAGTATATATACATGTGTGCATAAATATATTTTATAGTATACAGTATACCCAACCCTAATATAAAAACGTGTCTACTGTCTACTTTTACTGTATAATGTACTTTTATAATAATACAGGTATTTAACCGTATCGTTGTCTGTGAATAAGGAATAAGGATTCACTATTCTACATTTTACAACTAAAAGAACTATAAGCTTTTTTGACTACGATCTACGATGAACATGTGTGTGCATGCAAATACACAGAATACGGCTTGTGCAAATAATAATAATACACTGAACACTGAATACCTACTGAAAAAGTTCGGAGAGAGAATTTTACTTTAGAATATGTACTTTAGTTGCTCTTGGTTCATAGAGGAGATCAGTCGTCGGAATATTACACATCAAAATCAGTATCAATTGTTTTGAACCATTGCAGTTTTAATTGAACTGGCGAACTGGTTTATTTTTGTTTGTTGTGTGGTGTGTGCAATATATTTTTAAGTTTAACTCCCCTCACTCTGTAATAATAAAATACCCTGTAAAAATTTACATAGCCTTCTCACTCTTGTTTTTTCGTCTCAGTGCTACGGATTTTGAAAAAAGAAAAAAAAAGTTCTTGCTCCTGGTTCGTGTTTTTTTGGATTTTTGGAGAATTGTTCATTTAAAAAGTTTTAGGTTACAATTAAGAGTTAATACCGAACCTGTACACATTAAATACATAGTTAACTAGTAATACATAATACTAATTGTTATTGTTGCTAGATTTTAGTTTGATTGTCGATTGCCATTAACTTTTGTGTTCTCAACTTTTCAACTTTTCAAAAGTAAAAAAAAGTCAAGACTATATTATTCTGGTTTGGTTTTTGATTCGGAAATAAAAAAAGGAAATCTCCTAATCTGAAGTTAAATTATTCTACATTCTACACATTATATTGGACTCTGATCCACATTTTAATTGAGGTAAATCATTATTATTATTATTACTTTTGTTTTATTCTGAAAACTTTATTATTATTATCATGCGCTGAAGTATTACACGTTTGAAAAAAGTGTAATGTTTACATTTTTTCATGCTTTTGTATTTTGTATAATATATTCTCATTATATATTTTTATAGTTCATGCCCATCTATGCTAACTTTTATTAATAACATTAGTTATTATTAAACAGAGTTTTGTAAAAAAAAAATTAGCCCTGATTCGTGATTTGTACATGGAAATTTCTAGAATTTCAAGACAATTTGTATGTTCGTATAAGGAAAAAAGGATATTTATAGGTGCAAGAGGTTGGAAATACTTGTATACACGTGAATATATATATATATTATATATGTAGAATACTGGAATATGTACAAAATAATATATAGTAGAACAGTATTGATCGGGTTTCATTTTCCTATTCTGTATTCTGCTATAGAGAACATAAATAGAAAGCGGTATGTATTTAGTATCTACTTTTTCTTATACAAAACTGGATACTGGATATCACATACATATCTATTATGTATAGTTTCGTACATAATACGTAAGAACTAAGAACGACGTATTTTTGGAATAATAATATTATTGTACTTGAGGCTACATGGACGTCACAAATAAAGGGTTATTTTTGCCATGTGACAAATAAAATTTTAGGAATAGGGTATACAGTATACAGTATAAGTAATTGAATATTATTTCAAGGTACAGGAGAAAAATCGTATACATTATAATATATTGTAGTATGTAGTATGTACCATGTGGATTGAATATTTCATACCTTTGAAATTCTTTATTTTTAAACTCTTGTTGGTTCACAGGTTTGCCCATCATTTGTAGAAGATCTACACATTTGGAGTCTGGAATTTGAACAAGATATACAGAATACAGAAAACAGAAGGAGAAGACAATATAAGTGATTTTTGTTGTTGTGATTGTTGACCATGTGCTTTGTGTGTATTTAGTATTTACATAATATACGTAATAATATAATCGATACATGTTATAATATGTTATACAGTTGTGACTGAAACAAAAGTAAAAATCAAAAGTGATAAAATTTGAGTAGAATATAATAATTATATTGACTATCCAAAACATTTTGTGCAAAAAAAACACAATCTAATATTGACCCAAAATCCAAAATCAAAATACTGTCGTAGTGTGAAATAATACAAGTGTCAATAATTGGAAGTGAAGACGAACGTCACATTGTTGGGAAAATTACACTATATTATTATAATCAACACAAGATCCTGTAATTTACAATACATACATAATACGACACAAAACAACACATAATAACAAAATCGTCCTTGTGGATTAATATTATAACAGTATTATTACTATCTATTATCATTATTATTATAACTTTTGTTCTATTACTTTGACTGGAGTACATAATATTACATATGTATTCAAAGTAATTTATGTATAAACATTCATCGGCAGCATTAGTGTTTTATCATCCTTGTATGACATTCTTTACATGATACTACTATGCTAGCCATTCAGCGGTTGTAAAGAAATGTCATTCTAATCAACATTCAATTCAGCAAATTACGACAAGTAACTATATACACTAATTTTTACTATTCGGCTTTCTGCAAAACCAGTCAAAGTTATCTAATCAGTCAGACCGAGGGTTGTGTCAAAGAAACTGCATCATTTTCTCTCTCTCTCTGTCATTTTCATTCATTCACTTATTTATTCATTCATGCTGTGATTGTTTATCAAAAGGAAGTACCGTCTATAGTATATATTATTATTGTCCTATAATATTACAACTCTATTACATAACAAATAATAAAATATAGTGTACTTTATCATTTTGTTTTCACACATAAAATGTGCAAATTTGTCAATTATTTAAGCTAGTTGATAAAATTTATCCTATAATAATATAAAACATTGTGGATAAATACATCTATATTAAAACATCTATAAATCAATTATAATCTTGTATCAGAATACCAGATATCGGAATTTATAAAATTTGATTATTCTATAATACACAACTGAAAACTGGGATATTCACTATTCATCAATATATAAATAACTATATGAGTAAAAATGTTGAACTTTTTGTTGTTGTAAGATGAACAAAAATCGAAGAGCAGTTGGAGGAAATAATCGGAATAATAATGGAAATACGCCTACAACAAACTCAACAACAACAACAACGACAATATCAAACTCTGTTTCTCCAACCATCATTTCTACAAATACTACTACCCCTACAACAACAGCAACAACAATGCATACACCAGTTTCACATCAACAAAACACTGGAACTACTGGAACAACAGCTACAACGGGATTTATTAAAAATACTCCAGCCAGAACAACAACAACCAGTGGACATGTGTTAACAAGAGCAACATCATTAAATTCTACAACTACACCAATCACCTCCTCTACTCATAATCTTTCGGGTACAAATAATATCGGTAAACCAAGTCGATTTACAACCTCGCCAGTACCGAATGGTGGTGGTGGAAACAATGGAAGTAATGGAAGTACACCACCACCTCCAAATAAAACTTCCAGATCACCAGCAAAGGGTAATTCCTCCACCCGAACCCGTGTTTTTACGGCCAGTAAAAGATCCGTGAGCCTGTCAGGTCAACGAGGGGAACGAGATGACCCACGAGATCGTAGTGGTCATTACCATAGTGGTTGTAGTAGCAGTAGTAGTAGTACGAGTGGTTTTTATCATCCATCAACTGCTTCCAGTTTTTACAGTAATAATGGGAATGGTAAAACAGATCAGATTGTTCGAAGAAGTCCCACACCAAATAATATTTCTTCAAATTTCTCTTCTGGGAGAAGTACACCTACATCTGCAAAGTCCTACCATCAACACCATCATCATAATCACCAACAACAACAACAACAACAAAGTCCCATCACGGCTGGACCGAAACCTCGTAGACGATCCACTGACCTACCCCATTCCAATCAACAAAAACAACTTCAATCTACCTCGTCTACCTCTTCTAGTTCTAACAACCTTACCAATAATGGAAGCGAAAGTACTACAACCTGCTCTCGAGCTGCTACTCATCATCATCAATGTAACACCCCTCCTCCTACTGCTCCAAGGTATGCTTTTATTTATTTATTTATTTTTTCCATCACTGATCACTATAAAATATTTAATATCTATTTAGACATGCAAAAATTAGATACAAAATTAGAATAGACAGTTATACGTCATAAGTCATAAGCAAAAGAGACTGTGGTATTAGTAATAGTATTTAATAATAACATCTTTTTCGTTAACGTTTGTAAATTGTATAAAAAAAGGAAACGAAAATCTATAGCTTATTTGTCATAAAATATAAAAGAGTGTTGAATATTATGTGTGTAGAGGGTAAAGGGTAAAGAGTTTATGTGCATTGCAACTCGAGGAAAAACGGAAACACGATAATATGCAGAACTAACAGAATTCTGAAGTCTACAAAGTCTTGAGTTATTCAAGGGCACTATTTGAAGCGCATTCAAATTTCATTCATAATATTATTGCAATGTTATACCTAGCTAGTTGCATACTATAATGCGGAGCATTCGTAATTCGTATATGTATAATGTATACAGTATACATTATACATACATGTGTACGATAATATATAAAATTACTATTGCATCGATGCAATGCGGCTATGAAATCATTTTGCCGCAAAACTATACTACGGTTATTACTATTATTATCATCATCAATTTTCCAGAGTAAAGGGCATCAAGGTCGTACCATGTTATGGAATGGAGAATGTACCAATTTTTACATCTCATAGGAATGTACGATACGGGTAGAGGGTAATCGAGAGAGAGAGTCAAATATAATATACTCATGCTAAATGGATCTGGGAGAGAACAAAAAGATTATATCAAATTGCATTACAATTTGTTTTTGTTGTTTTCTTCTTCTTGTACAACCTTGTTGTGCTCATGACCATCAACTTTTACTTATACATACCACCTATATCATGTATAATGTATACAGTATACACTTCAGACGTAGTACTTAGACTAATCGTAAGTATACTTTGTGAGTGCACAACTAATAATTAGCAAAGCAAAACTATGCATTTTCTTAAAGGTAGTATAGAAACGAAAAGGAAAAGCAAATACCTGTTTTAATCGATAAAAAATAAAAGTATTACTTTCCCAGTACTATTCCTATCACATTCTTATGTACATGGAAATTCAGTTTCCATTTTCCATCATATTGATTATTCTTGAGTGCTCGTATAAAAACTAAAAAACTACTTGGAAATGTCAATATCCGTGTAGAAAGAAAGACATTTTTGTACTCGCAGGATTTTCAACTTTCAATCTGTTACGAGTTACGAGTTGCAAGATTTCACATGATGTACAAAATGCTAAATTTGTTTCTTTCCGGGAAGAGGGAAAACGTTTGCATCAAGTGCAAAATGCACAGTAGTGATCTTGTTTCATTAAATCATTAGTTTTACATGTTCTTCAGATAGGAAAAGTCGTGAAAACTGAATGGATTGGACAATTGGAATTTAACAACTCTTTAAAAACTTTTTTGGAAGATGGGTGGTTTTTTGTAGTATGCATGTTTTGTTTAGAATCGAGAAACTATGCACTAGGCATACGTATGTATTGTGTATCCTTTTAAATTTTTGATTATTTAAAACTTTGAACTATTTACAGTTTACAGTCTACAATTTTGGGTTTCTTTGTGCCCTCTCCTCTACTCGTTTATGACCCAGCGTCTAGATAGATAGTTTATAGTGGTGATCGATTTTAAGTCACTTTGACTTTTAAGTATTATTTCAGGGCATGTTTAGATGATCCCGTATGGAATCTGTATCCCAGTCATTCATTAATTATTCAAATCAACCGTTCCATTTCCATTCCTATTGGGAATTTTTTTTTTTGATTTTTTAGGTCAAAGATCTCTTGGGTATTTCAGATTTCGTATTGCACCAATTTGAAAGTGAATACTGGATACGTTTTATTTTGTTGTACCGTTCTTGTGCCGACATATTCTTTATTTTCTTAAATACAGTAAATAGTTTGTACTTTGGTACGCTAAGGTACGCTAATGGGAAATGAGGAATGGAAAATGGAAAACGCAAAAAAGTTCGTGTTAAACCACCAGTGTTTTTTCTTGTCAAAAGGTCAACTTAATAAATTTGCATTTTATTGTACACAATTGTATCATTGTATAAAGTAAAATAAAAACATGCATCATCTCCAATCTCCAAACTATTATAAAAGTGTATTATTTCTTATTCCAGAGTAATTTAAAAGTAACATGCAATTTTTTTTATATAGTACAAAACATGACAATTTAGAATTTAGTTAGCATGCACAAGGAATGAATCATGCGATTGATCAGTCAATATTCGGTGTGTTATATCAGTAATGATATCGGTGTCTGTCCTGTGTCCTGTGTCATGGGTCCTGAACCAGCAAGTGCATATACACGAGTGAACTGTCAATGTACTCTATAATATGCTATATTATTATATTTAGTTGTAAGTACAAAGGTGTGTTCTTTATACATGTTATCTTTAGTGTGCAGTGTACAACTATTCTATTTGGTATTCCATCATCATTGAGGTTGTCATGCTTCTTCACAGGTCATTTGGCGTTTGACTCTAATAGTAATGGAAGTTTTGAAGGAGGGTACATCATCATGTATCATGTAGTATTTCTAATATCCTGGTACATGTTATGATAAAAGCTTCTTTTTTTTGGGGTTGTATGATGATCTTCTCTTTACTCGTGTGACGATGATGATAATGATACTGGTGATGATACTATTACAGATATGATCAATGATTGCAATATCTGTGACTGTGACTCACTCCATTTTTTTTGGTCTGTGTGTTGTGTGTATATATATCTTTAATCTTTACTTTGTGTATAGCCTGAATATTGAATGGTGAATACTGAATGGAGAATAGTGAATAGAGACAGACCGATGGGAATTTCTTATCTAACCGAAAACCGAATTCCATGTGTGTCAGACTCGGAAATATGAGAAGGCGTGAGTCAATTGAGGTGAATGTGGAGATAACCAATGGTCTATAGTCTATACATAGCAATGCACCTTTTACCTATTCTTATATACCACTGGGAGTTGGGAGTAAAATATATTATAGTATATAGATTATTGCTACATACTACATACGAGCATAGGTTTTGGTACACGCTCAATTCTCCACGCTCACCTATTTGTGTGCCATGTCTCCCGTATCATGTGTGTAAGTAGTAAGTAGGTGAAAGTGAAACACGTAGTGAAAATAAATGTCCTATATTTCCCTTTTCCGTTTTCCATTTATCTTCCTCGTCCACATTATTTACTGCTAGATGCTAGATTGCTAGATACTACATGGTAGACTTAGGAAAATTGAAAATTGAAAACGTAGAATCTAGAATGTAAAATCAGAAAAAAAAAATCTGTCTAGGTTTGAGTACCGAATAACGAGTAACGATACTGCAAAATTGAATAATTTAATATAATTTAATATTGTATCCGCCGTGCATAGAATTCTTATTTGAATGTCGAATGTCCAATGTTGGCTTTTGACTTGGCATACTTTTATGACTTGAAACATAGAACAAATTTGAGTTTTGAGTTGATACTCGAAAAGTAAAAATGTAAAATATTAAGAAACCCCCAAAAAATATGGATGTAGTTAAATTCAATAAGGAATAAGCGTAGAAATATTAATAATAGTAACAGTAATAATAACAGTGAGGCAGAATGTACATGGAACATAAAGTACAAAATATGAGAAGGTACAATAAACAATGTACAATGTAGGAACAAGTGTGTGGTTGAACAGTTGAAGGCATGGCGTATCCAGCATAAAGTATGGAGTATAGAGTAAAAGTTTATAGGTTTTTGAAAGTTTGAGTTTCATTTCACTGACTCAAAAACTGAAGAGTATAGAGTGAAGAGGAGACTGGATGTTGGATGTTGAATCTTGAGTCTCAAGTCTCAAGTCTCAAGTCTAGAGTCTTCAATATAAGATGAAAAAGGATGCAGCAGAATGTGGGATGAGTAAGAGGATTTTCAGATTTGAAAGGAAAATGTTATTCTTTATTCGTGCAGAATGCAGTACAAAGCTATTACACTGTACAATGTACAATGTAATATCATATGTATAAAATTGCAAGTTGTAAGACACAAGACAACGTGTGTAATACTGTGTTATATTTCATTTTTATATATAAATTTCACAATGCAGAAGGCAGAACCATAGAACATAGAAACATGTGTAATATGTATTATACTTTATTACATAGAACAAGAAAGCAAAGAGTACGTGGTAAGTGTAGGCTATATACTATATACATTATACATAGACCAAGAGAAAGATGAAAGCAGAGGTTGTTATAAAGTTGAGAACTGAAGACAACTGTAATATTTCTGTAGGCGTTTGCCCATCTTACCCGGTAGTAAGTTTTGAGTTTTTGAGTAGTTATAATATGCATAAAATATAAAACTCCGGCCTACATTATGTATTATATATGATATATGATTCACTCACATGTTACATCTTGTGAGTGAATCTATCTAGATTCTAGATGTTCATATAATATCTGTGTCTACTTTTCTAAATTGAATAATATATATGATGGTTCTACACTACGTACTATATACAATATACAATACAATTTTGAATTTTGCTTTTGTGTTTTGAATTTTGAACTGTGTGTAATCTTTGAAGACTGAATCTTTTCCAAACAAAGTGCCTCCTACCTACAATTATTTATGTATTCACTCTCTATTCACTTTTCTGGTTTCTTTTGTATTATATATTCTGTCTTGTGTAGAAACCCCAAAGCTATGAAAGATGAGTAAGGGAAGTGGAAAGAACAGGAGAATTTAAATCTGAATTATTGAAAAATTGAGAGCTTAGAACATCATATTATATATTATATTATTAAAGACGAAACTTTATTCGCAAGTATCTTTTCTGTTGTATGTTGTATAGATGCACATTGTACATTGTACACATCTTTCATTTCTCATCTAATCTCAAGAATTGGAGAAACATTTTCACCGTGATGGAGAAATTGAAAAAGTGGTAAATAGTAGTAGTAGTAGGTGGGGAATATTTAGAAATGATTCATACATCATATATTTCGTGACGAAAGCACTTGCTACGCGGTTGACGGTAGAAGTCTGATTGTGAACATGCCCACATCGTAGAATGTAGAATGTATTGTACATTGACATGAGAGACAGAGAGTGAGATTGTTATATTTGAAACCATTCACTTGTATGTATAAGTATTAGGCATGCACATTCCATTATATTATAAAAGATATAAATGTATGCCATACAGTTATATTGAGCTGCAGCTTCAAGATTGAAGATTGGAGATCAAGATGAACAGTTTTTCTTATTGCACCACCCAACCGATTTCCAAGTTTCAAGACACTGGTTTGGTTTGGTTTGGGTTTTTGCATAGCTTCTCACTTCTCGCAGACGGTGAGAGACGAACGGCTTATAGTATTACGGTTAGATGTTTTTTTTGTAGGAAGTGTGCAATATATCCGCGTGTCTAGCAGTGTCTAGTGTCTAGTTTTAGTACAGGGTACAGAGTATTATTAAAAAATTCAAGTGAATTCTTTACACTTTACTCATGCCATTTACATGTCTACCGTCTACCTTCCAAGTTCTATACTTTATACTTGATACATTTTCTACATTATACAAATGTTAGGATGTAGAATTTAGAATCCTCGAATCCGTGTGATATAAAATTCTTAAAAGTTACACGTTACACTCTACACGCTACGTTTTATCACAGGAATATGTTTGTATTTTGTATGAATATGAATACGTATATTGTACACGGTACACGGTAGATATAGCACTTTACAATATAATATTATTACAGTTTACAACGCTCTACGTACCATTTAATTTAATATAGATATAAAAATACACAGTATTTTTTTCTCTTCTTCCTCTCCACTCTTGAATCTAGAATCTCGACGACGTCAAAGCATATCATTGGTAAAGGCATTTGTCCCCTTTGTGATAAATTGTGAGTTGAGCTCAAGAAGCTGACTGTCACACGGCACACAGTTCTTCTACTTACTCTCTCAGTGTAAATACAAAATACACAGTACATGTGCATGTATAGTTCTCGTAGTTTAGTTTCTTTCTTTTTGTACACTTTCCACACATGCATAGATATTAGATATGTATAAGTACAAGTCGACTGCATAAAGTGTAAAGTCTCTCTCTCTGCATTTTGCATCCGACAACACAGCGAAAGAACAAAGTGTATACTGTATACCTATATTATATGACCTGTATAATATCTATATAAATATATTTGCAGAGAAAGTACATAGTACATTTGCATGTACAAGGTACAAGATAAGGTTTTTCTTCTTTATACTGCATATGCTACACACAAGCATCTAGTATCTACTATATGAGTATTGAGTATGTGTAAATTGTAGTAGCAGAAAAAAAGCACAAGAAATTCACCATCATCGTGCATAAATGCATGCACGTTTTACAGTTTACCCCAGCTCTATAAATAAAGTTTTAAATAAAGAGTAAAGAGGGGCAGAAGTAGAGAAAGAGAAAAAGAAAAGGAGGCTAAATACAGGAGTACGTACTTTTGATTCTCGATATGAAATGAGAATGTGTTTTTTTGGGGACTCTTTTTATTAATATGTACTAGATATATTCTATAATATTATTACTTGATATACTTTGTGCTGTATGTTTATTACCGTTCAAAATTCACATGCAGTGTATAATCTGTAAAATACTCTGAAATGTATAAAGTTTAAAGGTATGTTTGTACAAGTAAATTGAGGGATTCAAAAACATGTGCAATGTGCACATATAGAATACATAGACTATCAACTTGTTTTTTTTTCTTACGTACAGAAAGTATGCATGTGGCATGTGGTATGTAGAAAAGTGAGTACCGGTTAATTTTCCTGCAACTTTGTACTCCTTATAGATTTTTTGGGGTTATACTTTTTTGCCAATTTTCCTTTTCTCCAAGATTCACGACACAAGACACCAGGCACAATACGGAAAAAGTCTGTCTAATACATGGTTGAAAGTTGGAGTGCATGAATAAGATGTCGAGCACAGAGTATAGAGTATAGAATGCAAAATATAATATGGAGCGTACAATGTACAGTATACATTGAAAAACTGTTCACATTTAGATGAATTCTTCTTGGTTTCCTATACTTTTCCTCAGAAAGACCAATAAGGAATAAGGAGAATGCGAGAATCTTACTCGTTCAGTTTGTCGTTTATTTTCTTTTGCTTGTGTGATAAATGGTGGAGATGGAGATGGAGTAGCATCAGATAAAGATGAATAGTACCACATGATTTTATGTATCAAGTTGCTCATTTATCTTGAGAAAATTAGACGGGTAAAATCTATTATGAAAAATAACACTATAGTTCTTCAACTTTGAGATTTCTTCGCAATATAATGTATAAGGTATACTTTAGTACATTTTTTGTTTTGATTTTTCTGTGGTATACATGATATAGGAGTAGTAATTTATAAATTCCGTCCTCAAATTTTAACGAGTTTTGTACTTTTTGTTAGCATAATATTCTACATAATACGCCATACATTATACATATATCTATATCTGCCTTCTATAAAAACCGTATCCAGTGGCGTCATTGCGTAGGGGACGATTCAGCTTTAATTTACTCTGGCTAAGAGAAATGGCTATTACTCTGGCTAAGAGAAATGGCTATTACTCTGGCTAAGAGAAATGGCTATTACTCTGGCTAAGAGAAATGGCTATTACTCTGGCTAAGAGAAAT
>JABASP010002587.1:0-19055 GCA_019776565.1 Sminthurinus signatus | reverse complement strand
GTTATTTGAATGGCCGTAAAATTAGCCTTTCTAATAAATATTGACGAATGTCGCTCATCTATCATAATAAGTCCAATGTCTTAAAATGTATATATAGATTCATTCTCATATATAAATATTTACCCAAGTTTTTAATGCTCATCTCCTTTTTTCCATTTGAACAGCCTGAATATTTTGAATGAATAGTAATTTGAGAAAATATGTTCGACAAAGGGTTATTTAGTATCATTGTGCTAATGTTCATGCTAATTTTAATGATAATGACCATACATACATACAAAGTACAAAGGTATGGAATAATATAAATAATAATAATCCATAATTTAATGGTCTCTTTTTGTTCTACCTTCTCCATTTCCATC
Organism: Sminthurinus signatus; assembly: GCA_019776565.1. NCBI lineage: Eukaryota > Metazoa > Arthropoda > Collembola > Symphypleona > Katiannidae > Sminthurinus > Sminthurinus signatus. Next base: position 18,693 of record JABASP010002587.1, on the reverse strand, counting down.
AATTATCAATTAGTATACAAAATGCCAAAAACAAAACATGTATAAATACGCCTGCATTTATGTGAATAGTGTACTACAAACTACAAACTACAATACATTGACGTATTGTGTCAGTGTAAAAAGCTGGTAGAAACTTAAAATATATAAAATGTACTGTATTTGAAAAGTCTCAATTAACAAATGCAAGTACCTATACTAAAGTGTTTTACATTTTACACAAGCAAAATACAATATGCCACACGTATAATCCTAAAAGTTATAGAAGAAATTTTTGTGAGATGTGAGATGTGAGGGTTAATTTCTAAACGGTTTCATGTATAATGTATAATTTGTATATATTTATGTACACATGTCAATTTTGAACATGTGACTCTGTCGCATATAATATTTATCATTTATCATGTTCATAATTTACAAATCGAGTCATTAAATTGAAAGAAGAATATGGAAATAGTACTAATTATTATTGTCTTGTGTTTTGTGTATGAATAATATTCTTGTGATTTGAATATTATTTACAATTTACAAAGTATATAATATATATAATTATTACTCATTTCTCATTCGTTTAGAATTGGATTTTGGATAATTTGCAACAGTGATAAACATAAATAAAATACAATAAAAACAGCTGCCACAAAACACAAACGTGCTGATTTTGCCTGTCAAAGTGTGTTGTACGTTATGCGTTGTAGGTATTTTTCTACTTGTTTTTATCCATTGTCGATTGTTGACTACATAATTTTTCTTTGTGCAGCGCTGAAGAAGTTGTATGTATACAGATAAATGAATATTTAATTAATATAAATGTGATTTTTATTCATCAAGAGTCCTCTCTGTCTTGTATCTCTATGTTCTATAGAATATGACAGACAAGAATAATGATGATGGTTAATATTACAATTACATTTACAATCATTATGTTTGTATGTGTGTGAGTGTGAGTAAGGAGTAGAAAAAGTCAAAGAGAGGAATGAAAAACTGCTAACGGCCCATTAAATTATCATAAACAATAGAAACCATGTGTAATGTGTAATGTGCACGGTGTACTGTTGACTCTACTTTGTATTTTGTATTTTGTACTATGTTCTATGTTGTATATGTTAACTATGGTAATGTTCATACATCATTTTTATGTCGTCGCTCAAGGCCTGACAGGATAGAGCACTTGGAAAATACACATCAGAAAATAAGAAAGATGAATAGATAATACAATCATCATTATCATCACTACCATTTTCAGTAGTCGTAGTAGCACATTACAGGATCATCATACAGTGAAAATATGAAGAATACAGATATGTTATATTATCTGTTATCTGCACTCAGATTTATCTATGTTACGATCTATACTGTACATTGTACATTATATTAATTAGTATGTATATCTAGCTAACTTGTACAAATTTTTAATTAGTACCAGCACCACTTTACCATGAACCATCATGAGCCACACAAAACCTACTACACGTATTCCATATTACACCTTACAAATTTCACAAACTACATATTTATGTAGACAGTAGTCTGTACATTGTACATTATACACATGCATAGTTAATGGTAATCATGGTAATAATTTTGACATGACAATACAATTACTTACACCTACATTCACACACATACACATACACACAAACAAATAGTAGATTCATACTTTATACATATTAGTCTAAATAACTAAATAATTATAAATGTGTATCAATACATTTCACACTTCACACATATTGCTGACATCTCACATCTTGTTTTGTTTAGAGTTTCGAGTCTAGCTTCTAAATTCTAGAGTCTTGAGGATAAACAAGTGAACAAATAAATAAACATGTGATTATATTAGTGTAATTTATTCTCTGAATACCCTGAGAAATTATCACTTGAAACTTGAAATAAAAGACTAGGACACTTTTAAACTTCAAAACATTGTAATTAAATATTTTAAAGGTATAGGTATTTTATATTCTAATTATCTTCTGACAATTTACAACTTATAGTTAAATGTTAAATATGCCCTTTTCACCAATTAGATACAAAATACAAATCACAAGCTAATTGTTCACCAAAACATATGAAACATATATGATAAAATATTTCATCAGAATAAATTATGTGATATTATGGAAAATGGAAAATACGGCGGTAGCCTTTTAGCTCTCGTTTTAAATACTATTTACCATTTATATTCAATGTTCAATGTTTATGATAAGACGACCCAGAAACTCAATGTGACAAAAGTAACAAGATACTTTTTTCATTGTTTTAAATGAGAGAATTGGAATTGGATGCACCTGGAACTTTTAACCCATATATCATGTGTACATACAAAATGCACAATAGATACAAAATTGTCAGATACAAATATATACAATATATTATGTCGGTTGGTTTAACTTTGAGTTTGGAGTTGAAAAAAAGATAAAGAATTTAAATACAATAGGATATGGGATTGAATTTCAAAATATCAGTGTATTATACAAAAAAATATGGTTAGAAAATCTGTTCCAGTTCCCCAAAGTTCATAATATTTTCATCATACATGTTGAATAAGCCTATCTCCAAAAAGTCTCAGGTATTAGGTTATTTTATGTGTAAAAGGCTTACTATACTATGATATTTTCTTGTACCTCATACACAAACTAAAATATATTGTTTTAATACCTTTGAAATACTTATAAATGCATATGTATATATGAAATATGAAATACAATGCATTTACAATCCACTCTGTTTTGTACACGGTATGCTGCAATTAATTTGTAAAATATTAAAGTTGTGTGTTCAAAAATTTTCCGATTGACAAGAGAGAGAAAATGAACTACGGACTGCTAAAAGGAAAAGAGGAAAAAGACACGAAAGCAGGTGGGAGAAAGATAAAGACAAAGAGAGAAAAGTATAGCTTCAAGCTATCTAAAATACAAAATACATATATACCTAGCACAACATTGGTTAAATAAAGTCGGCTTACTCCTTTTTTTCAGTTTATTGGAAGGGATTTATTTAATAACCGATGCACTAAATCCATGTAGATTTTTTCCCCACCTGCTGTTTACAAAGTAGTATGAGTGAATATTGAATGGTTTAGTTTGTAGTGTGTCGGTTTAAAATATATTACACTTGATTTTACTGAGAATATGATACCAATTCATTTTTTTAAGTCATATGTCATATATAATATGTAGTGTATATCTATTTTACACTTGTATCCAAATTCCACATCTCAAATGTAAATATAATAGTGAATAAGTTTTTTTTAACCCTTTTTTATTTTTAGTATTTTACTAGTTTTACTAGTTTACTAGACACATCGGCTTTGAGTTTGAGTTTGACTTTGAATTTTGTAAGTATTAATTAGAGAGAATGCATGTAGTGTTCTTCAAAAAAAACTTGGACTTTTTGAATAGACAATAGACCTTTTACTCTAGCATCTATACAATTTATTGTATGATATACTGTGACAAAATTAAATCGATACTTACTGGACATATTTTCTAATTCCTTCTCTCAATACACACAAATACATATGAACATGAATGAATGAATAATGAATAATAGAATTTTCTTAATAAAAGCCCTGATGAATGATGAATGAACAATACACAACATGGACGTCGGTACATTTCACCAAAGAACATAAACTTGAGAAGAACAAAAAAAAACATTTTTATTTCCTACTTGTCATAATTTTTTCATTTATAGAATCTAGAATAAAATGATTTTATGACATTGGCACAGTGCGCATTTTCCGATTTCTAATTTCTTTCAAGTCACCGACTTTATAAAAATAGTATATAATAGTAGCACGTGTTTAATGTTTAACTATTTTGTATTTCATATTATACAATGGGATTTTTTGTTTCTTTTTTTTTAAAAATTTTGTAACAATTTCAAAATTACAAAATTACCGAGTTTTTTTCCATCAAGAACCAAGAATCAAGAAACAAAAGAGCCTCGGATGTGCAGAAAAATATAAGGAAAAAGTCATTTAAATTCTCGATTCTCTGTGTAGTGAAAAAAATGATATTGATACTTTTTTGCAGAGGAATTTTGATGTATAGATTGTAGATGTATAGTATAATTGGTAATTACATATTACTTTACAGATTATATATATAGTTAATACTTGGATTCAAATGTAAAACATCCTGGATAAAAAAAAATACTACAAGATATTATAGTATTACATTTGTTTCTGGACTTTTTACATTTTACATTTTATATAACCACGATCTTGTGTAGTGAAAAGGGTTCAAGTGTGCATGTGTTTTTACATTATGGAAGTATAAGAGTTTAGGGGAAAAACTTTTGTGAGTATTCTCTCTTGCTACGACTGCGTATGAGGGAGAAGGGAGATTTTCAAATCCTCACTCTTTTCCTCGCAAGTGAACAACCAACATCAAAAAGTTTAGTTCTCGTTCAGTCTTTCTAGAGTGTGGACGCTGTTGAATTTTCTCTCAAAGTTATTTCAAATATCACAAGTTTTCATAACTTATCGCTTTTTGAAGCAATAATCTTGTAATTTTTCTGTGTAATCATCAATAATCAAGAATCAAAAGTGTGTGTTTTGTTTGTTACATCATCTGCATCCTCATTTTATTCAGGATTTGCTGGAATTCTCGGATTTGGAATTGGATTTTCTTTCCTGGATCAGAAATCAGAAATCTGAAAATACAAGTCAACGTTTTTCTTCATTGTTTTTGTGAGAAATGTGAAATCATTTCAAGTTTTGTTTACGAAATATATATAAAAGTTTATATCTATTATAACAAACAAACAAACAAAAAACATTTTGAATAAGGAACAAGGAACAAATTTAATGTTTTGTTTCTATATGTGTGCTTTCAAAAAAGGATAAAAGTTGTGGTTTACGGTTATCGGAAATCGTAAAGTGAAATAACAAAATCATATTCTACAGTTTACTTTTTTGAATGTCAGGTTGTTTTCCTACAGTGTTCAATACAGTACAAATGTATTGATTTGTGAAAAAGTAAAAAATTGTTAAAAAAGTGAATTTTTGTGATTTTTTTTTGAAAAAAAAAATTGTGACCAAATGGTTGTTCTAGACGGACACAACATGTTGGGTAACAACCCAAACCAGTATTTATCTCCGGATTATCTCAGTCCACTTCCTACTACGGTTAGTAAAATAAACATATTTAAAAAAAAAAAAAAACTTGTGTTTTTTTCAAAAAAAAAAAAAGTTTAGAAAAACAACTGAAAAATGTGAAAGAGTTTTAGCTGTAGTTCATTTTTTGTTATTTGTGTATTTCACTTAAAGTTCTATCTCGTTTAATATTATGATAAAAATGATAAAGTTGTATATTTAGGTAGATTTTTTTATTCATCATTAAATAAATGTTTTAAAAAATGTTAGAAGAGAAAATGAGGATTAATGAATTTTCATAGTGGAAAAGAAGGACAAGAATTTATTATGTGTCTAATTTAGTTCTTTCTCAATTTTTCCACCTGTCTTAAATGAATAAGTATAGAAAATAGAGAGAAACGGAAAAGAAAAGGAAGATTCTTTTAAGATGAGAGTACATAAAATTGAGAACATCTAGACTGTGGATTTTGTGGATAGAAACAATGAAAAAACGAGTAGAATTTATAATAATAAAGAATATATATACCGAGACTTTATATAAATGAACAAATTCAATTTCTTACAACTCTGAAGAATTCTCTCTATTTTCGACTCTATATATTATGTTCTTTATAGCTACGTACCTATTTTTCCTACTTAATATTTTTCATTCTTCCAATTCCATAGAGAACCATTAATAATTCCGAGGTTTTTATCTTTTCTCCTTCTAATTCTAACATTCTTCCTTTTTTTTCCTGTTCCTTTTCGTCCATTTCCTCCACCAAACGAAAAAACTACACCATTAAATTTCCTTGTTCATCTTCGAAAACTTGTTAGTGGAAAAAGTACAAACTACCTTGCTGAAAACTGAAAACAGTAGTGTGAATAGTGAATAGTGAGTACATAAAAACATGGCAAATCTAGAAAACCTAGAATCCACAGAAAACAGAAACTAACCTAATAATAATATATACAAACTAGAACAGAATCCCGAATCTAAAGTTCATGATGATGTAATAGTGGAAAAATAATGACATAAACAACAACAAGTTCAAAATTATAGAATATTATTTCTATTATTATTATTATTACATCACAAAAAATGAAGAAAAGCAAGAGAGAGCAATAAGAATAATAAGAATAATAATAGTACACTTTTGTTTGCTCATAAAAATAAAACAATAACAACTTGCCACTTGGTTTACTTTTCTTCATCTTTTTCTTTTTGCCATTCCTGCACACTTTTTTTGGTCTTGTTTGTTTGAGTGTACATACATAAGAACTAAAAAGGAGAAAAATATTATGAGAAATGAGAGAAATAATGCAAAAGAATGAGAATAAAGAATAAAGTAAAAGTTAGAATGTTAGTAGGATTTTGAATTCTGAATCGAGAGTTGTAAGTTGTAAGTAAGTAATAAGCTTGAGTCTTTTGAGTCTCTTTTGAGTAGGTATATAATAATATATAAAGATGAAAATATGTTGTTGTTTCGGGAAAAGTTGTTTGAGAGATGTTTGTATATAGCTATAAAAATATAAAAGAGAGAAACGGGAAAATAAGATGATGAAGAAGTAATAAAAAAAAGAAAGAAAAAAAAAGTAATGTGTAGCATGTTTTATATTTACTCTCTTTATTTTACTTATATTTTGGAGTTTATGTCGAGGGGTAAACTGGAGAAACACGCTGTTTCTTCTTTTTTTTGTTTTTGGAGATGGAAAATTGTGGACGGAGGAAAGAAAAAGAAAAAGTGAAAATGTGAAATCAGAAAAATACTCTTTGTCTTCTAATGTGTTCAATGTTCTCTCTGTATATTTTGTACATTATGCACACTCTTATATATATAAGTAAATAAATGAATGAAGGAGTTTGTATTTATTTCTACCATTATTATATCAGAATAATCTATAGTTTTCTCGAGCTAGAGGTTTTGATATTTGGTATTTGGTGTGTTTCTATTTTGTATTACATGAAAATTTACACTTCAACTTTTTCTTTCTTTCTTTCTTTCTTACGTCCACTTGTTTCCTTTATTACTCTTGTTATTATTATTATTACGTATTATGTATTATGAAATGCATATTGAGGAAGTTGAAATAGTTGGGTACACACAAAACACATAAACACACATTCAGTTTTGTTATACAACTTACAACACATATAAAAATGAGAGTTTTTTGGAGTTGAGTTAGTTGAGTTGACGGGGGAGAAAAGGAGGAAGGACGGGGAAAAGAACGAAAGGAAAACGAGAAAGGAACTGAACAAGAAGAAGAAGAAAGAAAGAAAGAAAGAAAGAGTAGAGTGACTGAGAGAGAAATAATAATTTATTTCGAGTTGCTCCGTCGCCCGAATGTGACATTTGCGTATATTTCATTTCTCTTCTTCTCCTTTTTTCTTCCTCTTTCCGTCTTCTGGTTGTTCGGGTGGGATGAATTATTCAACGCATTATTCTTATTTTTTCACATTTAGGGAAATCCAATGTCATTTCTTTTCCTTTCGTGTCTGCCTACGACTCACATTCATCTTGTTGCCTCTCTCTCTCTCTCTCCCCTTTCCTCTTTTTCATTTTCCCTCCGTTATTATATTATATTATATAAGTAGATATAAATTTCTATTGTAGATTGTACGCGTATACCTTAACAACGACTACCAACTTACTTACTAACTCAAGTCGACTCTCGAGTCTCGAATCTGTCATAAAATAATTCCAAAATACTTTAAGAGAAAAAAAGAAAAGAAAAGAAGACGGAAAGAGTGCCAATGGCAGTTGAATCAAACGATATACTTATTGTATATAATTGTATTTTGTATTGTTTGTTCACACAGTCTACTTATATTTTATATGTACGTATAAATACTCCTCAAAATACTCTAAATACAATCTAAAATTCAATAATATTTTCCACATATGTGAGTACAATGTACAAGGCTCAGTATCTATGAATGAAATTGTTTATAATATTATGTTTCCTACAGAGATATTTTCATAAAAAATAATGTTATAAAAGACTGATTTTAGCTTCTTCTATATATATAAGAATAGCTCATAGTTTGTATATAATATTATATCACATTATTTGTCATTTTCACTTCTGTCTCAGTTTCAGTTTCAGGAAAACTAAAGTAATTCATCATGCGAATGTGTGTATGAGAGAGGTAGAAATTGGCACATGTTTAGAAATGCAAGTGAAATATTTATTTTTACAGACTTTTCCTTCTCCTGTCTCCTGTCTTTGTATCTGTCCATCTTGTGTCTATCCTTTTGTCTTTTTATGTATACTGCTTCCGTTTTATGTCTTTTCCTCCTCTTTTTCAAAAGTCTAGAGAGTCTAAAGTGTCAAAAAAAGGGGATTGTTAATTTTATCATGGAGACATTGGAGACGAGAGATGCATATAATATTTCATTTACTTAGTTTGTGACTTTTCCTCATAAATTTGTGTAAGAGTAGAGGAAGTAAAAATGACGTAGAACCTAGATAAAAATGAAGAGAGTTTTCAGTTCAATATAAATATAATATCTGTATTCTACATAAATTCATTCGTCATTTTAGTTAGTCAGCTAACACATTCTATTTTTTTGATAGTCCTATTTTTCAGTTGTGTATAACGTATTACAGATATTTTTACTTTTTACATGTAATAATTTATTGAACATTAATTAAAATTTGAAGGATTATTATACTAATAAATCTATTTTTTTTCTTTTTTTTTAAATTTATAGTTGGACGCTAAAAAGAGTCCACTTGCCCTATTGGCTCAAACATGCTCACAGATCGGAGCAGATTCACCCAGTACAAAGTCCCTCCTCCCCTCCCTTCACGGTTCTAGTGACTCATCCAAGAGAAAGTCATCATGTAGCAGTGAAACGAGTAGTCACAGTCATGCCTCTGAAACTCAATCAGGCTCATCCTCCTCCTCATCAAGACCAAGGAGTAATAATGGTGTAAAATCCTCTGGAGGAAAGTCATCTCCTGCTTTTAAACCATACGAGTCCTCTTCTTCTTCTTCTACTTCAAATAATAATAATAATACATTGACCAATAACAGTAATACTACACCATGTCCACCATCATCAGCCTCCTCCTCCCTATCATCTACCTCGTCTTCCTCTAAATCTAATAAATTAAATAATAATAATAATAATAACAGTGATGAAATAAAAAATAGTGAAGAGAAACCAAAAACGCCAAAGTCATCCTCCTCCTCCTCTTCACCTCCAGTGGAAAAAAGTTCAAGGAGTTCACCACCTTCCTCCACTGCTACTACTGCTGGTCGGAATAGTGTGTCAAATAATAATAATCATCATCATCATAATGGTAGTGAAGTGTCACCATCAAAAAGTGAAACAAATACCAAGTCCAATTCCTCTTCCTCCTCAGATAGTGGTAAAGTATCACCAAGAGAAAGGGAAAGAGAGCGAGAGCGTGAAAGGGAAAGGGAACGAGAAAAAGATCAAGGAGCTTCACCAATCATCCGATCAGGCCTTGAAGTACTCCATGGTCATTTGAATGGAAAGGATTTGAGAGACTATGGAAAACCTGCACTATCAACTTTAAGTGCACTTGCCGGCTACCCGCCTGGTTTTGACCCAACCAATCCCGCCTTGAGACCACCCTTTTTTGCATCACCTTCCCATCATGCCGCTTTCATGGGTTATCCACCCGCAACTGGAACAGCTGGTTCTCCTTATGTGGGTTATACTCGAGTGAAAACTCCTAATGGTGAAACCATCGTCCCTGTGTGTAAAGATCCATATTGTACCGGATGTCAACTTGGTATGCCAGCGGGTCTTATGGCAGCTGCTGCGGGACTTGGAGGTTATCCTCAAGTTGGTGTTTGTCCAGCAGGTTGTCTTCAATGTGATCATCAAAAGTTTCCTTTTGGACTTTCCTTTATGCCACCGCCTGGACTCGGTGGTATGAATATTCCTACCTCAACCGCCGCTGCCCTTGCCAGCTACTCATCCAGTCTCCTTAGTCAACATCAACATGCTGCAGCCGCTCAACAACATGCCGTAGCAGCCCAACAACAACAGCAGCAACAACAACAACAACAGGCCGCTGCTGCTCAAGCTCAAGCTCAACAAAGACCATATTGTTGTAATTGGATTGTGGGTGACACTTATTGTGGTAAGAGGTTCCCCTCCTCTGAGGAACTTTTACAACACTTGAGAACTCATACGAATCTCTCAACGACTGAAGCTCAACAACAAATGTCCATTTCCGGTCCTTCATCCTTGTATTCGAGTGCTCTCATCAGTTCATCAGCTGCCGCTGCAGCCATGCATAGAAACTATCCCACACCACCACTTTCACCCCTATCCGCTGCTAGATTTCATCCATACAGTAAACAAATGTCCAGTCTTGGAGTTCCTCCACATCCTTCTCTAGCTAGTTATTATTCATCTCCATATTCACTATATGGTCAACGCATTGGGCCACCTGTTCATCCTTAAATAAATAAGTAATTTTTATTATTATTATTAGTAAAACAAAATCAAAAATCAAAACAATACTGTGTATAAAAATCTATATAATATTATTATTATTATTATCATCATTATAACTTATTAGAAATATTTACTATTGAAAAAAAAAGTTCGAGAGTGTCGATATATTATTTACTATTTACTATATAATGTGTATATTTACAAAAAAAAACAACAAACAAATGAAATCATCCTGAAATATCATTTCATTTTCAATTTATAAATGTACATTATTATAAACAAACAAACTTAACACCTTGTGCTCCTATACATAGATAAATGATAAATAATATTATACGAGAAAAAAAATCAAAATCATCAGAAATGTACATAACAAAGTAACTTTTTTGTCTATAATATATTTAAAAAAAAGATTGAGTGTTTGATGCGACTGATTGTTTGCGTGCGTGTGTGTGTGAATGGATGACTGAAAAATATGACTGAGAGCGAGAGCGTGTGTATTTTTATTTTTAAGGAAGAAGACAAAAAAGAAATCATTCTAATCTTACCAAAGTTTGAAAAAAAAAATCCTAATGTATAACACAATATTATGATTTATCATGTAATAATATTTATATAGTGATAAGCATGCATACATATATATACATTTACATATACACAGAGAAAATGAAATGATAAAAATATTATTGCATTGCAAATATACATATTATATTATAGCATTCATGTATAATATTACCATGTACACAATATTATTATTATTATCAAATGGATGTGAAAAAAATGCTCAGCATTCAAGAATACACACACGTGTACATTTTATTATTATCGTTATATAATACTTATTACATTTAAAATATATAAGTACATCTTCAACTTACATATACACATATACACACTTATTATTGTTCTTACAATTTTGTTCCTTTTTTTTGTTTTATTTGTTGCCTTTTGAATTCTTCAAGTTTTTGTTTTAATTTTTATTTAGCGTATATTTATTTTATTTACGGATACAGATATAAAATATAGATCAATCCTAAACCCTAAACACATATAAATTATAGATACATGAGAAACATGGTAATGTGAGACAAAACAGTGTACAAAAGACCCAATAATTTCTTTCTGTACTTGAATTAATAAGTTAAACATGTTTTAAAAAAAAAAAACAGAAATGATAAATGATAATCATGATAATGATGACTGATGTGAAACATAATTAGTGTTAATAAGACAAAACATGAACATAACATCAGTACTATCATCTTTACCAATTCAATACAAAGTATAGCAGAACATCGTACATTTTGTACACATAAAAACAACTACAGACAAAATAAAAGCGAGAGGCTTGAAATATTATATTAAACATGATGATGATGTTGTTGTCAAGAAAACTTAATACAGTATACATGAAGTATTTTAGCATCGTTGTTATTATTAATGTTTTACTATCATAATTTACACGTAATATATTATGTTGAGAGTCGAGAGAAGAGGATTTATTCATTTGAAAGTGGTTAGAAACAAAAGAGTGTATACATGAAAATTATTATCTATAACATCATGCTGTTACACACACACATCTACAATTTACACTACACACGATACGGTACATCATAATATAATACAATACTTATACACACATTTAATGTCTAATTATACACACACTTATCATGATTATCATTAGCTGAATCCCTTCCTGCTTTTGTTGTGTTTTTATATATAAAATTGCTTTATTGTTGTCATACACACACACACTATTCATCATCCCACAACTATAATATATTATTATGTTTATAAAATATCATTAAACTATTATTATTATCATTATTATTATTAGTTATTACTGTACATCTACTACAACCATCAAATTTGTTATCAATATAAATACAATATCGTCTTGTCGGCAATTAAATACGTAAAATAAATACTACACGCAGTATATGAAAAAATATATATAATCGATTGTACATTGTACATGTATCTTTACATTTACCTTTTGCTCATTTTTCATTTTTGCATAAAAACATATATATTAAGAAACATGAGACATATTTAACATAATTACTTGCAACGGTGATAAAAAGCATAATATTTAATAGTGTAAAATGTAAAAGAGAGCAAGAGTGAAAAAAATAATAACTGAAAACATTTGCAGAGCCATTTTTATTTTGTCACTTATCACTTACCACATATGCCACATACACATCGTTTTAACTTTTGACAGATTATAATCATTCATGAGAATATAGTCTAGAAGATAAGAAAAGATGGAAAATTACAAAATTATTATTTAGCATGAGAATTTCCTTATTGAATTAAATTCAATTATTTTATGATCATCCCCAGAGTACCACACGCAATCAGCATTCAAAACAATATATTATATTTTGCATAGAGTACATAAAAATGAAAATGGTTTCATTTGGCGTGTGTGCATCCTTGATCACTGGCAACTGGCAATATGTCCACCTACAGAACAAAATTCCATGTTCAGTATACACTATATGCACACTGCTCGTTTCTCTCATTTTTCTTCTTTTTTCATATATGCAATTAATCATCACCATGATATATAAGTATGTTATAATATTTGATATTCCTTGAAACTTGGAATTTGGACAGCTTACAAATTGTATACTTTTTTTTATTTATTATATGGTCATTTTGGTACATTTTATATAAAAATATATGTTACATACTGCAAGTATGTAAAAAGTAAAAAGTTACACACGTTTTTTCGCAAATTATATGATGTATCTATATATTTTCATTTTTGTTTTATTAACTAAACTACCTACACGTTGCATAAACTTTTTGTTCTTTTATATTTATTCTTTTGTGTGCCTTCAGAGTCTTTTCAATCTTCATACTTCATACAGTTTTATTGCCAGCTGAAGAAGAGTAATAAAAACTGTTTCTAAATTATAATATATTATAGATACATAGTTGCTGCATAATTAATTCTGCTCATAATTTTTATTACATTTTTCCCATATAATTCACACATAGGAATAAATATTAGCAGAAATTCAAAACAGACAACAGATATTTGATGGAATTATGAGAGTGTGTTGTTCGTTGTTCTACTTTTTGTATTATGTATAAAATGTGCATAATTCCATTTATTTATTTATTCGTTTTCTATTGTCAATTTCCTTATTACCCTTCTTTTTATTGTTTATGACATGAAATATCGTAAATAAATGACGCATGTAGATTGTAATTAGATGTATATAGATATTAAAAGAATTGAGATGTTGACTGTCTCATTTTCCCTCTGCCCTGAGAAAAATTCTCTTTTCCAGATTCCAGAACCATATAAAAGTATTACATTGTTATAAGTTATAATTATTGTTATACTTTTGTAATTTGTATATAAACTATAAAGTAAATATTTTCGTATTCATATTCGTAATAATTAAGAAAAAAACTCCTAGCAGTTGTAAAAAATTATATGATATGGGGAATATCAACTTTTTTTGTGATTTATGATCAAAAATATTTTTTTTATGACACATTATTGTTTTTTATAGACACACTCTCGAGACTCGAGAGAGCATCTCACTTCCATTTACAATAATTGTTTATGTTACACACATTTCAAATACACATAATTTGTGCATGTTTTATAACTTGACACAGTTTTATCATCATGATTATTTTGATTGTGACAGTGGAAATGCATTTGGGATTTGAGTTGAGATACTTGAAACTTAAAAAAAAGCCTATTCTAGATTCTAGTATATTTTTATGCATTTGTCAAATTCTGTACATTCTATGGAACTGTGTCCTTTGTATATCTTTTTTTGTCACACTTCTACACTATACACAATACACAATACACAGTACACCGTGCTGTGCATCAGGCGAGATAAAACTTTCACAACCTTCATAGTATTATAATATTATGTAAAATATGGTTACGAATTTATTTATGAGTGACAAGTCCAATTCAATTCTCAAATGGCTCATTCTCTCTGTCTCTTTTATAATAGTGATGACAAGGGAACTTAATCGTTTATTATTATTATTATGTTCATCTGATGAGAAAAAGATGAAAGGTATATATTTGAAATGTGAATTGGTAATACTAATTTGGTATAGGCCTCATGTAAATAGTAAATAGATATTATGTGGGCTCACCTTTCCTTTTACCTTTTGTCTTATCATTTTTTAATTAATTTGAGCATGTGGTTTTAAAAAAACACACCGTTACTTTCAATTCAAGTACCATCATTGGATTGCATAACACACAACACACTGTGTACTGTATACTGTATACTGTATATGCTGTGTATTTTATAAAGAGATTCTTTGGAATTTGTAATTTTGTACTCTGTCATTCATTCTTCATTCGGCATTCAACATTGTGGATTGTGGACAGATGATGATGATAATAATGATGTTGATGTCGTTACTAGTTAGTAGTAAAGATAATGAGTTTTGATTTTAATGATTAAATTGTCATTTATATTTTGACAGGGCGGACGACAAGGGAAAAAGACAAGTGAAATGATTAGTAATTATGATGTTAATGGTACACAGAGTAAATATAGGATATACGTATATTGTAGTGAAGATTGAAGATTGACGAGTGATCAGATGCAGCTTTCCAATCTCCATAAAAAATCTAGTAAATAAAACGTAAAGAGTCAAGATTAGAAAAACACAGAGAAGACCGAACATTTACCATTTACACAGCATTTTCAGCTATATTATTTATCATGTACATTGTACATGTACAGAATACATAGTGTGGACTCTGTACTGCTGAGGACGGGGTACACATACGTGTTACGTATGCATCAAAATTACACATGGACACAGAGAAAGTAAATAAAAGGAGAGTGAAAATTGACAGGTAGCAAAGTACATGTATTTGCAAATAAGCATTACAATCAAATTGAAATGATACATAAGTCAAATTCAAACAAACATCCATCCATCAATATCAATACTCAATACTAACATAAAATGTATGATGTAAAATGAACAGGAAAGAAAAGCAAGAGAGACAGAGAAATTAGTTGAACGATACGACAGGGTTTTTGTGTGTGCATAAGACTTCAAGCTGTCTGATAATATAAAATAAATACTTTCAATTACGTACATGTAGAACATTGAACATTGAACAGAACAGAGAACTGAGAACAGAACAGAACTGAACAGGGAACTACAAAATGATACTGATAATACAATAAATA
The DNA here is from genome assembly GCA_019776565.1 of Sminthurinus signatus. Classification (NCBI taxonomy): domain Eukaryota; kingdom Metazoa; phylum Arthropoda; class Collembola; order Symphypleona; family Katiannidae; genus Sminthurinus; species Sminthurinus signatus. Next base: position 2,965 of record JABASP010002587.1, on the reverse strand, counting down.
ATGAACATGAAGTGAGTGGCTGACAGTTTAGCAGAGAGCAGTAGCAGTCTGCCACACCACCATATTATTTGTTATTTACTTTTTATTAACCACACACGCTATATCATCATACATACTCCATACTACATTCAGTGTACAGTGTACATGCACTTTTTTTACTCTATTTATTTATAGGCTTCCTCTCCACTCTTCAGTCTCCATTCAATCTGCACATACTATGTATAATGTATGCATCTATTTACTCAATACTTTTGAGTGTATGGCATGACACATGGAATGAAGTGCTCACTTCCCCTGATTTAATCATGTGTCAAAATTGTACGATTATCACCAATATCCCCATCATCATCATCATCTTTATATTGTGTGTTCTATACTCTATACTCGTCACTATTTTCATCTTCTGCCTGGCCTGGTCTTCTCATCTCGTCATAAATCATGCATTGACACTCAATTAGCATCCAACATCCAACGTTCAAAACATTCTTGATCACTAAATATCAAATATCAATGTAACTTTGACCAGTGAGCATTGAGAATGTATACATGAAGATGATTAGTGTACTTAGTTTAGTATTCAGTATTTACTACTCGATGTTTTCCATTTACTGTTCATGTACAAAGTACCTAAAAACCATTTTATAAGCCGAAAAATCAAGAATCAATAAAATGATAAAAAGATCTCACGTCAAATCAAAACTAAAACCAAACCCATCAAACCCATTTTTTTATTTATCATAGATCTCAGAATGTCACTTATAAAAAATGACAAAAGACGATGATGTGATAAATGACAGTTCAAATTACAAATGACATGAGGAGTTCAAATAATTGATAATAGGAAGAATTTTCGGTTCTTTAACAACTAACAAGTATTTCACCATGTATTTGTATTTTAAAATTAATGGAAATCTGAACCGTAGAAAAAAGGTGTGCTTTTTAAGGTAGATTGTATACTGTATACATAAAACAGGATGTGATGTAATATTTATGCCTAATGTGTAATCCATGTTTTGTGTTGTTTGTTTATTTATCTATTTAATTTGATTTCCTGAACTGAAAAAATCTCTCGACTCTCGACGCTCGACGGGTTTATCTTTTTTTCCATGTTTTAGTTTTAAACTCTGACTAAAGAGTAAAGAGTATAGAATTATTTGCTTGTTATTTTGTATAGTTATCTAATACTTTATGTCATTTTATAAATACTTATTTCACGTTCATACAATCCATCCATTTACTTGAGCTATGATAAATGATAAACGTTTGATTGAAGGTGGTATCTAAAACTAATAAAGAAATTCAACTACAAAATATACAAGATACAAGTCAACTAAAGTCAAATCAACTCAGTTTCAATTTTGAATGATACACATAAAACATAAATGTTGACGTAGAGAATAAATAGTAAATAGAGACATTGTCTTTTATCTTTTATCTTGTTCATACTTTGTACTTAGGTATTGATGGCGGAAAAAGCTGAATCGCATTTGTCAAAAATAAACAAATACTAATATCTAATATCATTAGTAATTTAGTACTCTCATTATCACAACTACATGTACATGTATAAAGTAAAAATACTGCGTACGGAGAACTGAATATCTACAATCTACATAGTAAACAGTAAGAGATTTGAAAAGTGTCAAAGTGCCTGTAAACAAATCTACAGTATGTGTATTTAGTGTCCCCAGATTTTAATGAATGAAATTATGATGATGATGATGTTACTTTTTATTTTATCTGTATCTGTTTTTTTTAGTCTGTAACATGCTTCAAATTGACAGCACTTCGTGTTTATATTTACTATATCTTTTTTCTGTACAATGCATGAAATACACACATACATATTTTATCATGAATCATGAATATTGTTTATATAACTTGTTTTTACACCTTGTCTTGATTCTGGATTCTGAATCTGGATTCTCCCGAGCTTCCATTTCCCATGATTTGGTATTTGATACTAAGATGTTTTAGGTCAAAACCACTGCGTAAAAAAAGATGATGAAAAGGGTACAAAGTGCAAATGGACGGTTGACGGCTGACACTAAATACTAAATGCTGAATAATTTTGGTAGGAAATACTTGTAAAAATGTCCACATGAACGAAGCGTGAACTTTTGTACAAATACGAATACATATTCAACGCTTTCAGTGTAACATGATTAGGAATTTTTGTTGATATGATATAAACGATAAGTGACTAAACACTGAACAACGTTGAATGTTGAACGAGGTGTCTGATTTATTGATTGATTGTTTTTTTATTGTCCAAATGGAAACATTTCAATTTGGAGTTTCCAGTCAAAGGCAAAAGTTTTGTACTTTTGTACTTTTGTATTGCTCTAAGATAAAAAGCTAATCAACGGAAAAAGAGTAAAAAAACCAAAACCAATAAAACAAATAAACATTGACCCTATAGAAAATGTTGTTGTCTGTCACTTGGTATTTGGTATTTGAACAGAATCACGCATAAACATTCAAATACTTCGTGCTCCTACTTGATACTTCATACTGTATTTTTTAACTCTTGACAACTCTTTTCCGGTATGTTTTGAGCTTTGATGACTGATGACTCTTTTTTTTGATTAACTACAGCTGAAATATTTTGATAAATGAACAATCAAAAAATAGTAGTAAAATAATAATTGAAAATAAATAAAAGAATGTTGATATTCCCATTTCACATCAACAATCAACAATCAACAAGAAAAAAAAACAAAATATCATGTTTTTATTTACTACTAATTACTTTTAAATTGTCGTTTCCTCTACTCTCTGCTCTTCACTCGCGGTGGTTGAGTGAAAGATAAAACATGATGTATGATGTATGATCTGTGATCTATAGTGATTGCAACTGTCTCGTAAGTCGTAAGTCGCAACCCAGAACGCAGGAAAATGTAGGCGTCAAATATACTGAGCACTGAGCATCACAAGCAGTAGCTTCATGTTCTTTTCCATCTTC
>JABASP010002586.1:0-19060 GCA_019776565.1 Sminthurinus signatus | reverse complement strand
TATCCACTTTGTACATGTGCATATTACATATTTACAGCAACCATTGAAGCTATTTTTCTAAACACTGAATGGGAAAAAATGAACACAAACAATTAGTGTACATAGCTAGTCATGAGACTTTATACTTTATCATATACTTGTAATGTGCTTAATGTGTACATTGTACATCCGAGTATGAATTATCTATACATATATGTAGAAGGAGATAATGACGTATCTTGTGTATGCATATGTCAAATTTATCAGTGCTGACTTTGTAGGAATTTGCACTATAATAATAAAAAGATGTCATTTGTGTATGAGTGGGTAGAACGAGAGAGAGAGAGAGATAGCATGGAAATGATAAAAGTGTGAAAAAATATTTACACTGCGAAAAAAATACTTTGTAACAACTTGATCAGCAAAAATGTAGTTCAATACTCAATGCATAATATATCTATGTATGGATAAAACTAGTACTACTAGTAATGATACATGTAGCTATTTTGATATTTTGTAATATGAAATTACTGTGTTTTTATTATTTATACGTTGAATAAACGGTACAGAGTAGGAAAATGTGTCACATATACAATATATACATTATATACATCTAGTATCTATACAAAATGATGAATATGTTATTATTATTGAACAAAAATTGCATTGTAAAAATATCAGAGTCATGTTATGATTTATGTTGAAAAAAAACACAACGTTTTCATCTGTATGAAACGTACACATAAAATGTTTGTAAGTCGTTTGTACATCTAATGTAATATGTTGTTTTTTTGGTATTCAAATTCTCAAATTCAAACAAAGTTATACACCACCTTATCTGCTATTATGGTGCAGTGTACAAAACAAATTTATTTGGTGCAGGACCTGATTTCTGATTGAGTTGAAAAATACTGGAGAAAATATATGAAGGATGAAGGACTTTGTGTCAGTAAATAATAATAATTTTACTTGATACTTGATAGCAAGAGACTGTTTAGTATATATTATTATTATTATATTATTGTAAATCCATGCCTGAAAAAAAAGTCATACAAAATTAATACTGGAGAGCTCATGTCACAAGGTTTATTATTATTATTATTATTATTTGTGTATAGTTTGTTTTTGAAAAACAGAAATTTGGATGCAAATATTAAATATTGTTCTTGTTTTTTTTTACTTGATCAATTTTCATCTTCAGTTCTGTATACTGTGTACAAATTCATTTTGTATATTATTGTTATTATTATTATCTGCTCCTTATTTCTTGTGATAGAATTAAAAACATTTGTGGTGTCATGAAATGGTTAGGTTGTTGTACAAGCTCAGAAATTCTTAGCATGGATGAGCTCTTGTTCAATGTTATACTTCATAACATGATGTCTTTATTACACATTTACAAGGAATCTTGTATTTGTACAACATCCGTAAGTACAGTATCAGTACAGTAAGTATGCTTTGTTATGTGTTATGTGTATTCAAATATTAGTAAATATAATATTTATTTACATTTAAGATTAAACTCTCTTATCAACTTGTAATGTGTCATAGAGGTGTAGAGATACATGTAAGTGTATATACTGTGTATACTGACACATGTACACACTTTAATATTATTTAGTTGGTTAGATTTCTGGGTATGACATAAAATTATGAGTAATTCTTTGTTGACAAATCCTAATGTCTATAAGGCTCTGTGTATATATGTTCAGCTTATTGTATTAATCAATCTATCCATCTATCTGTCTATCTATATCTCCTTCTGTACTCTGCACTTTGTACATGTGCATATATAGATCTGTGTAAGTGCAAAGTGTATACATTCCAGTTACAAGTTGAGCTGTTAACTTGAAGATGATGTGGTATTTTGTACACATTAAGTGTAATGTGTGATCTTTCATGTTTCATGTCTTATGGTGATGATAATGTTGATTCTATTTGAGAAAACTTTTAAACGAACAGAAGGTCATTACTACTACTCCTCCACTAGACAGCACAAAGCAAAGCAAAGCACAACACAAAATCAACAATTATTTAAAAATAATTCTCAACGTCCACGTCATTGGAATCACATGAAAAATAACAAATAACTTGTTTGAACCCAAACCGAACCAAACCAAGTTTCAAACAGATTGTCATATCATATCATGATTTTAGATAAAGATAAAATATTATTATTCTACATCTTTTTTATTTATTTTTTATTTTCCAATCTTCAGTCTGATTATTACGTATTCTTAGTGTACATTAAAGATTAAATTCATAAGTAGAAAAGAAAGAAGAATAAGAAATTGCATAATATATATAGTAGTTTACAATTTACAACGTAGATTCAAGAAGACTTTATAATTTATAATCTAGTTGATTTATATCAACGGTATTTATATTAGTATTGTTACAAAGAAGTTTTCAAGAAGCTATTAAAAATTAAAAATTTCAAAGTGACCAGTGAGTATGGTTTTTGGACAGCATTGATAATAGTATTTGTGTACATTTTTTGAACTTTGTTCCTTGGTTGTTGTTTTTTTCTCAACTTCGTCTTTGCTCTAATCTCTCTGATGTTTTCAACACTTGTCACCAGATCTACCTAAGACAATTTTTGAGAGAATTTGGATGTGNCGTCTTTGCTCTAATCTCTCTGATGTTTTCAACACTTGTCACCAGATCTACCTAAGACAATTTTTGAGAGAATTTGGATGTGTACAAAAAGTTCAAAAACAAGTGAAAAGTCAAAGACAAAAGGAGCACACATGACATGTAACTCGCTAATAATAATAATAATAATAATTACAAACTTGAAAAAGAAAGGCACCCCAAGATCTGTTTTGTACTTATTCTTGGACCAATTCTTATAGCTGTTGAAAGTTTTCTCAAAATGTCAAATGTTTGACAAGTTGGATACATGCAGAATTTCTATATTTTTCGTGACATGTTATGTATGGTATGATGACATTTGACCTATTCCTACGTAAGATATTTTACCGAGTTTGGAAAAAGAATATGCCCTACGAAGTATTTTTTTCATGGTATGATATATGATATCAAATGTCGAATCTGAAATCTGAAAAATGCTGTATTTTCATTATTGATGGGAAATTGTATGTCTTCTCTACAGCTTGTAGAAAGTTTAATAATTTTATAAAGAGTCAAGTTAGAAAAGTATGAAACATTTTTAAAATATGTAATATTATGAATCCATGTGGATTTATTCAATCTTGAAATAGAATAGTTTCTGATAACATTAAATGTATAGTGCATAATCTATTACTTATAACTTATAACATAAAATATTAAGAGTCTTAAGAGGTTTTATTGTAGATGGGAAAACACTAAAGAGTTTATTGGTATGTTATGTACTTACTTACTTTAAATGCTAAATTATAGTATACGATAGTGATATTACATAAGTGATGCTTATAATAATAATGCAATATGCATTACAGTCCCTAGTGCTCATGTTATACAGTACGGTATTAAGTATGAAGTATTAGAGAGAGACAACGTACTCATTGTACTTTTGTAAGTATGAATAGTGTTTCATGAAAATAACACAAGGCATCATCAGCATCATGTTTTAGTGAAATTGTTCAACTGGTTAAAATTCTCAGTAGTTATTTAAGTGTTTAAAACATATTTTCCAAACATACATATACCGTTAGCTTGAACATTAAACATTCTTTGTTGTTGCGATACCATAATATTTCGGTTCTCTGTTCTCCGCATGTATAATGTATATACGTACATGTACACATAGTACCATGTTTTTCACCGTCAATTAAATGCGGTTTTCTTATTATAGAGATGGAAAATAAACATGAGAAAAACAATGTATGTTTACTTCAAACAATTTGTCTATAGTGTTAAAAGGACAAGGGGTTCAAATGTATAGTTGAGTTCTGCCGTAAATAAAACAAAAATATGAGACACTACATAACGTTATTAAACTTCCTGGAAATTGAAGACGCACAGTTTGACAATTCATAATAATTATTAGTATTATTATTACAGTTTTAGTATATTAGAGCTACTTCCTTTATGCCATCATATTTTAACTGCCAATTTGCTTCTTTCATCCAAAGAGTTTAAGTTTTGAATAATAACTTTTTAATTTTAATTTTGTTTTTTTTTAATAACAAAGTTTGTTTTTATATATATATATATACATATAAATTGGATTCCTTTTTCCTTTTCCTCTTCGGCTTTTGAAGATTATCATTTCCAATTTGTTCATGATAAACAAGGAGCTGTTTTTCACAAAAAAAATAAATAATATTGTGGAAAGTTCTTAAAGTTTAATTGTTTTGAAGTATAGTAATTATTTGTAACATGTAAAATGTTTCTCAAGACAAAATATCTAAAAAATATTGTTGTTTTTGTTTATTTTCAGATTCTGACTTAATGGAAGAGAAGGTGATGCCGACATGGTGACCATTTGGACGCTAATTGTTTCGATTTTCTTACTCTCCGTCGGAGTAATCGCCGAGCCAGAAAATGGCAGTAAGTTAATCTCATTGTTCTTATTTTCCAAAATACTAGTAAATATTTTAGTTTTCGTCATTAATACATATTGAATATTGAATGTATACTCGAAGGAATCATTAGTAATTACAGGTAGCAAATTTCTATAGATTTTGATCTCCGGTAACTATGAAAGTTTATATATATATATAAATTTACAACTATACATATTGAAAAATAGAGAAAATTTGTCCTCATAACTAAACATGGTTTGAAATTTGAAATGATTTACAGCACAGAATCATAATATTGAAAATCGAGAGAAAGAAAAAGATCAAATGACTTGTTTGTGACTTTTATATACTTAAAAGAAAAATACGAAAACATCTTTTGTATTTTTTTTTGTAGATAAAAAATAAAATGTTTTTCATCTATGTTTGGCGTATATTACATGACATAAGGATCGATGCATGCATAATAATAATAATAATATAAGAATTACTAAGAAATATGGGCACACAAAAGTAATAACAAACATATTCTATGACTTTGAGGTTCAGAAGGATGACTAAGTTTAAGACGAGAGAGAGAGAGAGAGAGATTTGCTTTGTGATTTCTAGGAGGATTAGATAACTGTTAGGAGTTGTTGCATTGAACATTGAAGTTTGTGATGACTATGCTCTCTCGTAGGAATCATTTAGATATCCAGTATGCCTACATGTAATAATATATAAATATGTAGGTTTTCTTATCTAATATCCGTGTGTATGTACAATGTACAATGTAGAATATATGTAAGATGTAAGTATACACACTACATGAATTGACGAATAGATTATTACGTGCATGTATGTATGTTTAGTGTGTACCAAGATAGGGAAGGCGATGTTGACAACAAATATTATTATCTATCTCTCGTGATGAAAATACCTAGTGTTATTAATGCTCTTGTTTTTGTTTGTCGATTATTCACTGACATTTAGATGGTAGTATCTGGTATTATACTAAACTAAATTACCTCTGTCTTTATACTGTATACTGTATGGTTCTAGAGAGTAGAGAGTAAGTAAAGGAAACGGATTGTTGACTGGAAATTCATGAAATATTAGAATGATAATATTATTATTATTATGAATCTAATCATGATGTTATATAAAAGATAAAGATAAAAAAGTAAGAAGTAAGAATACCAAACCACAAACCGAATAGCGTGGTTTGATACAAATGAAGTGAAAGAAAATTTACTGGAAAATTTATAAATCTAGACTTTCTAAGAGTATAAAGTATAAGAATAATAATAAATCAATTTGTAGGCTATTCATCAAAATATCAAAAAGAAAACTAAATATGCTGATGTATCTAAAACATGTTCAAGTATTTATGTACTAGGAATACATTTGAATTACGAGCGTTTGTGAAGTGGTTACAGAATTTTTTTCAAAAACAAATTAGTCAGTGAATGTTATTGTACATTGCACATTGTACATCCTTATGATGCATGATTTATGATAAAAGCAATTTAGAAAATAAAATTTTAGTATACAGAATATTTGTAATTTGTAATACAAACATTTTTGAGTAGTGTTGTAACTTTATAATATTTGAAAAATACTACATGATGGAGCATATTATTATTATTGTGTACAAAAATGATACCATTTTAGTTATTAGTTATTAGTAATATATTAATTAATATTTAATACCCATTACATGTACCATGTACAATGTAAAATTATTATTGAAACGTGTGATAACATTATTTCCTAATTTGTTGTTTACTTTGCAGTTTGTGGTCGCATGTACATTCGGAACACGCCAAGTGACTTAATGAGATTGTCCGGATGTAGAGTTATCGAAGGATCACTGCAAATCGCTCTGATTGACAATGGAAAGCCAGAGCAGTACAAAAACTATTCGTTCCCATTACGGGAAATTACGGGTTATCTCCTGGTGTACAATGTTCGAGGGATTCAAACGCTACGTCATATCTTTCCCAATTTAACCGTTATCAGGGGTCAGGAATATATCCACAACAACTATGCACTCCTCATCTATGACGTAAGTTAAATGTGTAATGCCTAAAAACATTATTTTTTGAAAACAAGCTGATTAAATTAAGAAAACAAATGACTCATGTACTTTTGTGTCAACAGTCAACAATTAATATCAGTAGTACAATGTAGTCGTTCTTCTTAATTCGTAATTCGTAATACTTAATACTGGAACATGAATGCATGAGAATTATATGATGACATTCTAATTATTTGTAATTACTGTGTACAATGAGTATAGTGTGGGCTATTTTGTTTTGAGTCTTGTATACTTGTATATATTTATTATGTGTGTATGGATATGGACTACAAACTACAAATTGAGCTTCTAATTACTTTTGTTCTTCATGCTGATGATTTTTATTTATTTTTATTTTATTTTTCAGATGCAAGATATGCAAGAGATTGGCTTGCCGTCATTGACAAATATTTTGAAGGGGAAAGTATGGATTTACAATAATCAAAATCTATGTTACTTAGATACAATAGACTGGGGTAAAATAACAAATGATACTCAAGGAAACGGCATAAAGGTAAGCAAAACATGGTCATTTATCATTGTGTATCTATAATATCTAATAATAATAATAATAAGGACAAGAATATGAGAAATTTTCTGACAAAGCATCAGTCATCAGTCATTTCAAGTCAGCTCATAAAATTTAATATAGTATAAGCTTACTCACTGGAGTCTGTGTTCTCTGTGTGCTCAAGAGATCGTCTTACAGCATACATGATAGTTTAGTTTAGTCTCACAAAACAAATGACAAATGTGTACGTTAGTTCAGTTCAGTTCAGTTGCACTAAAGAAGAAATGATTAGTAAGTGTTAATTTACTCCATGTGTAATGTGTGTAGTGTGTACTATTATTGTCTTCTTCTTCTTCTGATTGCACCACAACTTGAATCTTAAAACCTAACCTAATATAAAACTTGTAGACGAAACGGTAATAAATTGAAATAAAATGACATGCTGTATTATAATACTTAATACTTGTATATTATAGTTATTAGATATTATTCTACATTATACACATTACACATTATACATGCTGCTCATATAATATGCAGTTGAGCAATTCGTGGGATTTGAAATGCATTTATGAAAAAAAACCTTATGGCGACCGACGAATATAAAAACAACATTGAGGTGTTAAGTCTACATGGTCTGAGGGGAATCAGGAAAAACAAAAACGAGCGAAATAATGATAATAATAATAATAATAGTAATTATTATTACTCAAATGCTTTCTCATGTTTAAATTCAAGACCAGAATAAGTTTTCCATTGCATAGTCAATAGTCAGTCGTCACTAGTCACTCAATAAAATTGGGGTCATGTAAAATTTGCCTTGTTGATGATAGAGGATCGTATACTGGATGTATATGGACATGTATTGGTATTGGTAGATGGAATTGTTTGTTGTTTGTTCTTTAGATTGAATTTCACCAAACCTATTAAATTCCATCTCTGTTTTCATGCATGTTTTTTTTTCTTCTTATGTCGGTGTGAATGAACGAATAACGAATAAGTTTTATTCGCCATAAGTTACAAGAGACGACTGTGTGATATATATATATATATATTCCAACCACATTGCTTTCATTTAGCATTTAGTATTTAGCTATAGTCAATTTAAAAGTGTTAATATTTATTTTATACTTTTACCATTGTCGACACATCCTGTGTAATGTGGAGTATTGAGGAAGTTTTCCTCTTCACATCTGCTTTGTAATGTATTTCAAGGCGCCAACAATTATGATACCTCGTCACTTATCATTGTACATGTAGTCTGTGACACAGACTGTATTATGTATGTACGCCGGCAGTGATGTAATACATATAGACTGTAGAGTGTGTAGAGTGTAACAGTATTATTATTATTATTAACATGTTACCGATACCGATACATAGAATTAAAATTATGCTTGCACATATTAATTACATTTTTTCCTCTTGTTTATTTTCATTATTGATGATTAATTAATTATCCATTATTATCAACATTAATATCAATAACAATATTTTTTGGACTTTGTCATTTGTCATGTAAAGTTATTTTTGAAGAATTTTGCTCATTTTTGTTGGGCAATGAATCAATCCTATGCTATTATTATTTAGTATGTGTATTATATAGATTGTAGTCAAAATTTTGAATGGTTCGTAAACATGCTACATTCACATTTTACGACTGTAAACACTTTAAAAATATACATGACGTAAAGGCTTTGTCCTCGGTTTTAAAGTACTTCTTGTACTTCAAAGTCTATAGCAAGAATACCAATAATAATAATAATAAAAGTACCTGATGAGACAAGGGCTTCATTTGTAGAAATGATAGAAAGGGTCAGTGTAGATCTCTAAATTTTACTTGTATGAGCTTGAATATTTTTGTAGTTTCGGCTAGTGTGTCAATAATTATTATCATAACTCATAATTATGATTGACATGGAATTTGTCGTAATTTGTATCAGAATTTTTAAATACAAAACTTTGGTACAGTTGAGATTCTAAAATCTAAACACAAAACAGAAAGCTATAGTAAGAACAATGAATGATGAATGACGTCTGAACAATTTCCCGATTTTGAATCAAGACGGATGTGGTGCACTATTTGCACAATGTACAATGTATACTGTATTCCGAGAAATCCCGCAAAAAGAGGATGCTTGACAAATGACAAACAAACAAACATTTTACTCATCGTCAGTCGTCAATGAAATTAGGAAGAAATTAAATCCTCATGTACGTTGTCAAATGTGGAATGTGGTTAGTGGTCGACTTGTTGAGTACACATTTTGTACCGGATAGTAGTAGTAGTAGTAGTAGTAGTAGTAGTAGTAGTAACAGTAGTACTAGAATACTAGTAGAGTAGATATGAGATAGTTCTACATTCTATGACATGCATTCATAATTTTTCCATGTAAATATTGTTAGTATTATTTATTCCATTTATTCGTTATTATTATTTATCAATATTTGCGATAAAAATTATTTGAATTTTGTTACATCATTTGGTTACATTATTATTATTATTATTTTTTACTCACAATCAGTTTCCTCCTGGACTACATAGATTAAGTTGTTGATAGTTTTGTAGTAGAAGAAAAAGAAGAGCCGTTTTTACCATTTACCAGATACTAGACACAAACGAGACAAGCGGTTAAAAATTGTGGACGGGTTTCATTGGTGATTCAAAAGAAAAGGAAATCATCAATTTATTGAAATTGAAAATGAAATTGAGTTCTGAACCTTCACAGTGTCAACCGTATTTATTTGTTGTTGTCCATATAGTTTCTATTTGTTTCCTATCATATGTATATTGTATGTATTGGTCAGTAGTCAGCATGTCGAGTGCGTGTGTGTTTGTTCTTTGACAGTGGTGTCATTTCAGTGTGCAGTGGCTCTTAATTTATTTTATACTAGAATACTATGTACTATGTATACATTCTATGTCCCATACGCAAAACACACACTCAAACACATGTAATGTCACTCAAAGGTTGTAAAATGATGTAAACAAGAGTTTTACAAAGTTGTGTTCATGATTTTTTATTTTATTCATCTTTGTTTTAAATTTTGAGGTACAAGTGATGTTTTTTAACGCCTGTATCATCATACATCATATACACAAACGAAGGGGAGTAGTTTCTTAACAAACGTAATTCATTTTCATATATATAGGAATTGGAATTGTATTATTGTAATTTGATTGTTATTATTATTATTATTGTAACTGTACGCGTGGTGTAGGGAATTTCCAATGAATCGTAATTAATAGTTAACCACCATTTTAGGCTTTAAATTTTTTACATTGAAGCATTGTGCTAGTGTCTAGTGTTTAATGTATAATAATATTATATGAGTATTGAGTATAGGGTGTACTGTGTACTTGGTATGTGCGTGTGTGCTTTCTTGCGCAGTAGCATCATCATCACTACTACTATTACTATACTAGTCCTTAGTTCTAAGCTCTAAACTCTAAACTACATGATATAAATACTACATTAAATATCAACTATGAAACTATGTGTAGTAATGTGTAATGTGTGTAGTGTGTGTTTCACCCTTTGTATAAACATTGTAGATTGTAGATGTACATGATGTGTTATAACAGTTTGTTTTTTTTTCAATTTACTCCTATAAAAAGCACAACATGGTTCGTAGTTGATTTTTTCGTCCTTTGTTTTATTTTACTGCAATTCTCTACGGCATTGAGGGGTTTAGCAATAACAACAACAACAAACGCTTTTTGCGCATACGAATAAAGTTAATATTGAATTACGAAACTACGTCGTAGGTCGCAGCATTGCTGTGTGTGTGTGTGTATATTCTATACTGTATACTCTGTACTCTATCTTGTGAGCTCACCACATAGTATACAGGATACACTGTGCACATCTACATGTATCCAACTTCTTTTCTATCTCTCATTCATAAGCAAAATATACATAGTTTGTGATTGTATCAAGTCTCGAGTCTAGAGTATAGTTTCTACAGTCTTTTATACACATGTATAATGTTTTCCACATTTTATTTCCCTGACCCTCCAAATAGTTGTGCATTAAAAATTACAAGTACACACTTCATACTCCATGCTCCATACATTGTCGTTGTGGATTGTTGCAGTTCCCTAGAAATTAAAAGTACAAAGTACAAATTTTAAATACATCCAAAAAAATAAATGTATTCTCCGATGAAAAATAAAATATGAAATGCGTAGCGGATGAGACACAATATATTATATGTACATTACACAGCGGAGTACACAGTGTATTTTCTCAGCACTCAAAATAATATAGGATAGGTAATAGGTATATCATTAAATCTTTATGAGTTATGAATATACACATGTTATGTATATGATTATGGTTTTTGTGTGGATTTGGGAAAAATTTGTTGGATGACCTTAACATGGTTTATTTATTTCCAGCTTCAGTAATTGGTTTTATTCTTGTATGGAGTATGGAGGAGCTTATATGGATGCACTAGGCTTCTTTTTCTCCCTTTTGTTGTTGTTGTGGTGGTGGTTGTTTGTGTATTGTGTACATGCAGAAACAAATTAATATGCAAACATACATACATATGTAATGAGTATCAACTACGTCTGCAATTTGTAATATGTACAATGTACAGTATACGACACAAAAAATTGACGTATGACTTTCATTCTGCGTTTTATTTATGTTTTATGTTTTATGGGAACATGGAATATCTATATCTAATATCTAGGTAATTTGTGCTTCATACACATACAAAGTAGTACAGAAGATATGGTAGCATAAACAAAAACAAAATAAAACAACCCATATTAAGTATATAGTTTTTATACATGTTCCTGTATTTTGTATTTTGTAAATAAAACGGGATCATTTTGAGTGAAAGAGGATGAGAAAACGCAGAAAAGATAAACCATATTGAATATCCATATCCATATATGCATTATGCAGAAACCTTGTTTTTCAACAAGAACAAAAGGAGTTGGACAGATGACTATTTTCTATTTTCCATTTGATTTCTCCTGCAATTGAGTTTTGATTCCTCAAGTTATGCAATTCAAAAGTTATATATAGAAAATGTGCACACACTGTATGTACAATATACACATTACACATGTGCTGATGATGGTGACAGTGAAAGAAAGAAAGAAAGTGTAAAGTGTAGTGTGGTGTTTAGTGCACTTGTGTGTAGTGTGTAGTGTGTATCTCAGACAGCATAGAGAAGAGAAGAAAGAAAGAGAGAGAGAGAGAGAGAGAAAGGGTTATCGAAAATCCAGGGTTAATATATATATCTGTCGTTTACACTGCATATTATGGTTGCTTGTAATATATGTATACAGTATACATACATATAGACGTGTAAAGTAAAACCCGGGTTGGTCTCGAATGAAGGCAGTCGGGAGAATTTTCTGCGTCGTATTTTAGCTCGCTTCTTCCGAGTCATGATACCAAAACTACTACTATTATTATTACTACTACGTCTACGACTACGAATTCGAATACGAATGGGGGCAACGATCCATATATGTTAGTATATCTATCCTCTACTAGTACTACAACTACTACTATTAAGCTAGATTTTGGCCTCTACATAGTATTTCTGCATTCTACATACGTGATGCTTGTAGTAGTAGTAGTAGTAGTAATAGTAGTAGTGCATATTTGTACCGACTCCGACCTTTTCCCTCGTCGTCTCTTTCTCGTGTTTTTTTGTAGCTCTGACGTTCTTCACATAGCTATCGTGTATCGTCTCTCGTTGTATAAAGTATAAAGTATTAAGTAGAATTGAGTGGGTGCCTGTGGGCTTTGTAGTTTGTGTTTTGTAGTGAAAACTTGACTACAAAACGACTATATATTATATATAGTAAAAGTTGATGCTTGATGTTTGATGTGTCATAATCATAATCATGACGTGCTCATGTTGAAATTTTGAGGTGCATTATATTGTTTTTTTCTTTCTTTCTTTCTTACTATCTGCTATTTGCGTGTGTATAGTTTATAGTTTATAGCTTTTGAGTGAAAGCAATCATGAAAGAGGAGAAAGTTCCCTAGATAATTGATCAAAATAGAGTACCAAAATAGAACAGGACGAGGGTGTATAGTGTATAATGTATAATGTATGAAGTATAAAGTAATAACCCTAGTAGTAATGGTGGACGGTGGTAATAAAAATTAGTTGGTTTAAACATCAAAAGGTCATGTGTCGTGTGTCGTATGTCGTATGATTTTTATTCAATCCAGGAAAATCTATATACTATATATTATATATATACATCTTCTATCTTCTCCATTCATTGCATATCAAGGTGCATTGAGAATTGAGAGTTTTTTTGCATTGAGAAACATGTGACAATGTGACACGTTTTTATGACAGACTTGATTTTTTTTAAATTTTAAATGAAAATTAGGAAAAGACCACCGTCCATATGATTGTCAACTTTTTAAGGGCGGAAGCAAAAATAAAAACCCGTGTGAATGAAGTAGATACAAATCCAAATTCCAAATACAAAGTGATGATGAAATCTTATTTTTTCCTGATATTCTATTTTAAGATGAGAGTAGAGTGCGAAAGTTGATATTTTCATTCCAATGTTGTGTTTTGTGTTGTTCCAGCATGTGTAATGTGTAGATTGTACATTGTACATGTGTAGTGTGTGCTGGATTTGTATTTGTATGGAGTAGGGAGTGCAGATCCTATGTCAGTAGT
Organism: Sminthurinus signatus; assembly: GCA_019776565.1. Lineage (NCBI taxonomy): Eukaryota > Metazoa > Arthropoda > Collembola > Symphypleona > Katiannidae > Sminthurinus > Sminthurinus signatus. Next base: position 5,367 of record JABASP010002586.1, on the reverse strand, counting down.
CACACTAGACAGTAGACACTAGACACATGCACTACGTCGTTGTGAAGGTATAAAATATGTATGTTTATCTCTCTCTCTATATATATATATATGTATTGTATATGCGACTGGAGAGCAAGTAAAATAGGAACCACAAAAGGAGTGAATCCAGTCTTGGTCGTGGAAAAAGAAAGACGATGACGACGAGGCCAGAATTGCATATATATGCATGTATACTGTATATATGGTACATGTATGAAATGTAGACTTATTAATGTGTATGTCTGAAGTCTGTACATTGTACAAGTTGAGATGAAGAAAGAAGGAGCGTATGCAGTGTACACTGTACAGCGTGCTACTACTATTACTACTACTATAGTACGATCTGCCAAGCGAGGTAGACAAAAATCGATGTAACGTAAAACGTAACCTACTCTGCGTGTGACTGACTAGAAGTTCTGCACTGCTTGTATTTTCTACTACTAAATACAACGACGACGACGAACTACGACTGATATTATATATTATACATATACATAATATAATATGTACTACGACAACGTCTATGAAATATCCCGACATATATATAGATTTTGGATATCTACATTCTAGATTCTAGATATTAGATATCTAGCATGTTGGTAAACTTGGCTTGCTGGATATTTTTGCTTGCGGATTCTCCTTGTCTCGTGGTGCATACGTACAATATGTATACATGTATTATGTATATGTAGAAATAGAAACGGCTCGTCATTTCTTGGCCCCATAGACTGAAACTACAAATGTATAGAGTATAGAATATAGAGTACCGCAAAACTGTGCACAATCTCAGTCTTGATTCGGATATTTCAATTATGTTAGCTATCATCTATCATTGAATTTATTCAATAGAACCAGGAACAAGGAACCTTTTTTTTTCCTTGTTTTTCTTATTATTTCTTCAAGTGCATCTAACGTCTAAAGTCTAAAGGGTTTTTCAAAGTCTAGAAGTCTAGGATCTAGATTATAGAATCTAGGGTCTAGGCGCATGCAATCTGGAATCTGGAATAGAAGGATCATGTTGTGTTAAGAACACAGACTCGTAACGTCGCACACATGCAGATTCAGATCCGCATCCAGTTGAGGTAGTTTTACGGTATGCCTAAAACTCAAACTCAAAGGAGTTGCAATCTCCAAGCTCCAAGCTCCAAAAGTTCAAGTCGATGATATTATTCAATTTCATTTTAGCACAAAAATAGCGACTGGCTCCACTCATGAGAACAACAAAAACAACAACAACAAGAGGACTTTCATAGTCTCAATATTACATATTATACGTTTGTATGTAGCATTGCTACAGTAGCAATATGTATAGTGTATAGTGTATAGCAGTAGTAGGAGAGGAGTTGTTGTTGTTGTTGTGTCGTAGTAGTAATAGTAACAGTAGTAGTAATTTTGCCCTCTACAAAATGTTCCGTAGGGTTCTAACTTCTAAGAATTTCTGTCCGAAAAATTCAAAGCTAGTCCATGTACCCTTCACATCTTCTCTCTCTCTCTCTCTCTTTCTTTCCTTCTTTCTTTCTCAGTCATGCTCATTCTCTTTTCTCAATGCTCTTGCAGACTTTACAGTTACAGTTATCACGTCTGCAATTTTACTACGGCTCATCTTCCTCTCCCTTTCTGGATTTTAGATGCTAGATTCTAGACTAAGGTCGTGCAGAAAAATTCACAATGAGCAACAAAAAGTTCAGTTCAACTATAAAACTGTCTAGACAGCCTAGTTATATACATTATACATTATATACAAGTTACAAGTTACAACTTTGAACCAACCCTAAGTCGTCGACTTTGTCCATCCTATCCTTCCAAAAACTAAACTAAACTCAACTTCCAAAGACTATCCCTTTCATGTGTACTTGTATGTTATATGTACTTGATTATTTGTATAGGAAAATGCCGAATTCTATATTCTATATTATGTTCTATGCCATGACTTGCCATTCCAAACTATACCACGGTATCATGTTCCTTCTTTTTTCACACTATACAAATGTCTGAAAAGTGAAAAGGTTATTGGTTTGCAGAAGGTGTCTGCGTACAGATGGAGAACAGTGGAACAGGGGCTGTGTACTATGTACTTGTATACACAATATTTAAGTACTAAGTACTTCCATATGTATACTTGATACAGAATACACAATACATGGATAGATATACTGGCAATTTTCAGCACTATTAACTATCCCTATTACTTGTTATATGTTATGTATTATGTCTCTTTTTATGTACAATATACATATGGGCTGCTCTTCATTATTCATGACGTTTTACCACCATGCTATTGCTATTATTATTATTATTGTACTACCAACTACCACTACTACTTGACTCTGTATTCGGTACACTGTAAGAAGTAGGATCAGGAGCAGGATCAGTTGTCTAACCACGCACATGTATACAATATACCATGTATTATTATTATTATTATGTTTTGAGCAACCCTTTGTTCATTTATGAGTATTTTTGGCTAAAAAAACACCAGTTAAAGGAGTATGCACTGTGTATTGTGTATACTGTATTTAGAGTATAGGGTAAAAAAGTAAAAAGTATAGGTAGTGAAAAGGGGGAATCGGTTAAAAAATGAATGTTGTTGTTATTAGTATTATTATTTTTGCAAAACTACCCTATCTACTACTACTACTACTATGGACTTGCATACTTGGTTTTATTTTTACCGTTAGTGCTATAAATAACAAAAAGAACTGTAAAAATAATGATAATAATGTGTATCTAATATGTATGTTTTTTTTCTGTTTTTTTTTCTCTGTAGAAAAATAAAGCCAACTCTCAGTGCCCGAATACTTGTCCAAACACATGTCCGAAAAATTTAGCTGGACAACCATTGTGTTGGAATAATGTCGACTGTCAAAAAGGTAAAAACTTTTTTTTGTTTTTTTTTTCTCGTTGTAATAATAAAATTAGGAGAATGACTACAGGGTTTTTATTTTTTAAGTAAGATCCAGAAAATAAAAATGTTGAAATTTCTGTGTCATATTTTCTTGACTTTAAACTTGAAACCATCTAGAATCTATTTTTATATTTGTTGAAAAATGTTGTCCTTTTGGAAAACCCATGTTTTATGTATTTTTGCAAATGTCTAAAGTCTAAAGCACCCTCGTGTTCATAGTTTCATAGTTCATAGAATAGCAGAAAGAGAGGAACTGGAATACAGCTTGTCATTCACTGTAGAGTACAGCATACAGTTTGGGCTTTGAAAGTGTATTGTAAATAATAAATATATGATGTATGATATATGATGTGGAAAAGGAGCAAGTCATATTATATTTTGCAATGGTAATGTATGTCGCATGTACGTCTGTACTTTGTAGGTTGTAGTTTGTAATATATATTTAGGAGCAAGGAACACAATATTTTTCTTTTTGTCGATATTCATCAAGGATTGAGGATGTCTGTGATGTTTGGTCGTTTGGTCGTTGGGTTATTTGGTTGTTTGGCTTCTTGTATAGATATTGTATATAAAAAGGGCGTTGAGTTAATATGTTTAGTTGAGTAGAAAACAAAGCGGTTTCCAAAGCTGGAATGCGACTTGCTCTTCTCTCCCCTCTCTCTGTCTTCCACTTGATGTGTTTTGTATAAATATATAATAATATAATATGTATATATATATTCAGCCCATCGCTTATTGACAAAGTAGATGATGATGAGAATTCATTGATGTGTTGTTTTTTTTGTTATTTTTTTTTTCCTTTCCATTACGATGTTTTGCATGTAATAATCTACATTCGAGATCCTAGACTCAAGACTCTAGACATTATAATATCCATCTTATGTATAAAATCTACAATCTACAATCCACAGTCAATAACAGCAGAAAAACAAAAATCTGGTTTCGATGTCTAAAAAAAACAACAAGTTTTTATCAGCCAAGTTTGTATAATGTAGATATCATATATATTATATATATTTAGTACTCGTAGTAGTTACAAAGTCAAAGTCCTCCGTGAATTTCGCATTTGTATTTTGTATTGAATAACAAAAATTCTTACGTCTAGTTTCGTCTCGTTTCGATTTATACTTTGACTCTTTTTTTTAAAAAAAAATAATAGTATAAATGAAAAATAAGTATAAAATAAATGATATTATTATTATTATTTTATTATTGTACAAGTATCAATTGCTCCTACTTGGTTTAATGAGTAATGAATAATGAATAAAGATTAAAGAGGATTCTTAATTTAGAGAGTAAATTAAGTAGCAAAACAAATGTCTGGAAAGGCGGTGTTACTCACTTTGGTCATTGGTATTATTTGTTAAACTCTTGTTTAGTTTCCTTTTATCAATGTCTCACATAACGAGATACGAGATATGACTTTTATGCTTTATACTTTTATACTATCACTCGGCTTGTTAATATTTCTGTTCATATTTCAAGAGTTTGTGAATTAGTGTTTAGAGTTTAGAGTGTCATTAATTCATCACTGTAGATTGTGGATACGAGTATAAGTTTATATATATGTTTGTGTGGATTAGTATTATGGACGTATTTGCTTCATGTTTGATTGTGCAAAGAGCAAAGTGTAAGAGAAGATTTTTAGATTTGCAATTTACATGTTCTATAGATGATAGAGGACCCAACTCCCAAGTTCCAAGTAGACATGATATTTAAAATCAAATAATATATAATACTTTTAGATTTACACAATAGAAAATGAAGAGTACATGAAAAATGAAAATGATCCTCGTCGAGCTTAAGAAAAATTACATTGAGTATGTAAGATGTAATATAAGCTTTCTTGTATCTTGTACTCACTACACATTGTCAATGCTGTATCATTCAAGTATTTGTCTAACGTCTACATTCAACATTCAAGATTCAAGATTCTAGATGTATGTGCGTAGTGGTACAGAGATTAAGAATGTGTATGTACAATGTGCATATTTTAAAAGTGTATGGAGTATGGAGGATGAAGAGTTTGGACAAGTATTATGTATTATGTATTATCTATTATGAGTACATGGTCAAAAGAGTATTTTTTTTTGCTTTTAATTTGCAAGAATGACACATGTACAGTGTACACATGCGTCTTTGGTGAGCCAGTCTATAGTCCATAGCCTAGCTTTATCATTTGTATTTGTATTTGGACGAGTATAGTTTTTATACTTTATACTTTATATAGTGACTTGTTATTGTCACTCGTCTTGTATCTTGTATCTTGTATTTCTGTTCTCTCGCTTGTCTAATTTATGTCTGCGGATCCTTGTTATGTACTTGTTATTGTACATTGTACATTTACATTAATCTCATCTCTTTAGTCTGGTCAGAGTCATCACTTTGCTATGCATCGAGTAGAGGAATGAGTTGTATAATCATCATCCATTGCCATGTGT
>JABASP010002585.1:0-19064 GCA_019776565.1 Sminthurinus signatus | reverse complement strand
AATTTATAGTATCGATTGTTTCGTATTTCGTATTCGTATTTCGAACAGTTCAAGTTGTGTTGTTCTTTACACTTGGCCAAACCAGCAAACCAGGGCAGGGCAGGCATCTTCCATCTTCTCCTTCTTCCTTCTATTAGGATAAAAACAGTAAACAACTTGAACTTGTTGAAACTCTCCGTCATAAACTACTTTTCATCTCGGATTTTTGCTACTAGTCCTACTTTTCATTTCATAATCACAATTCACAATACTGTAATATGCAATATATTACATTCAGGATTCAGGATGATATTATCATGTGTGTCTTGTGTATTACGTGCATGTGTAGAGTGTAGATTATTCAGGATGGAGGATGTGGGGTGTCTGCATGAAAAGATACTTCATACTTCATACTTGATATTAGATGTATTATGTATTATGTACTTTTGTCAGCATCTCTGATAGGATTTTCTCTGGCCCTTGTTCTCTCTTCACTCTTCACATTTCACATCAACATGAGCGTATCATTTTGATAATATTCTGCATTATAAATTATAAAGCAGCATCTTCTTGTTGTTGTTCCGGATTCATATATTCGTCGTCAATAGTCAATAGTCAATTCAACTTGATATTAAACTCTACATTATGTATTATGTAGCTTTTCATTCTTAGCTGGTCCAAATTCCAAACTCCAAAGAGAAAGAGTCCATGTGTCAAATTTTCTACATCAAGTTGAGAAAGTAATAACAATAATTATTATTAGTTAATTGTAAAAGCTCTACAAATACAAATTTCAGTGGATAGAGATTGCACATAATCTTTTTATAGTCTTAGGTTTCTTTTTAGTCGTTACATCTTCTGCCTTCTTCTCCTCCTCCTCCTCAACTTCCTCTTCTTGAGGAGTTAAGAAACAAATAAAGGAAATCGTGACCAAGTGACTAGATCAAAGCCAAGTGCACTTTTTTAGATTTTTCCAGTTGATTACATTTCATTGTTGATTTTATATTTTATATGCACTAGTGTATTTTTTATTTCATATTTTATATTTGAACAGTGAAGGATGATGAGAGATATGAATCTCCAGTTTTTTACAATTATTATTGTTAAACTTACTATTACAAATTACAAATATCACGCACAAAAGTACAAATAAGAAAAAAATAATCTTTTTTTTATTATGGTGGCACTTGTGCTTCTTAAAGACTTGTACCGAGTCACTGTAATCAGTTATTTTCAAATTGTATCATCTACATAGAAATAAAAGAGAGCTTGAAAGATACAGAACAGAGAATACAGCAGATCGTTTACTCATCATTTATACTCGGTGATTGAGATTTGAGATGGATTCTGCTTCTTCTTCTTCTTCTTCTTCTTCTTGAGTGTGACTAGGAGGAAGTGAGTGGCTGATAGTTGATGAAATCAAAGAAATCAAAAGTCGGGATCATGTCATATCAAATCAACTATAAAATATCTTATTCATTCCACAAGGAGAAAAATAGAGATAATCAAATACTACAATATAATCACCATATCATAACTTTCCATCTCCTCATTTTCTTTGTTTGTCTCAAGTCTCAATAGTAAAAATAGGAATGTGACATCATTCTTTGTCTCTCTATCCCTTGTGATTCGTGATATGTACTGCCTTTTTTCTATCCCATTTTGATCATTTAAACTTGTTTCATAATTCATTGGTGATTAAAAATAAAACAAGTTTAGTTTTGGCTATCTCGTCTTCGTCTTTGGCCTAAGCTAAATGGACTGTATAATGTATACTTTAGTAATAATAATTATTACTTATTTATACATGCAAATGACAGAGTCTATCTGTAATCTGTACTCTACAATTTTTTGCTTGCTTTGTAATCAACTTAACTTGTTATTTTTTTGATGTTATCACTTTTATCACTCGTCATCATTATTGCGATCAGTCAGAGTTGAATGAAATGAACAATAAACCATAATGAACTTTGTGTTTGTACTTTGTACCTAAAAAACAAAACATTCAACTTGTTATTATTTCAACAGTATTCATAATCCGTAAAATCCGGATATAATTATTTTTGATTTATAATATTTTTGTACTCTTCAATTCAATTTTGTCATAAAATATTGTTTTTTTTCTCTTTGTTTTTCAGTTGCTGAATGCGGAATGTGGAAAGTATCTTATGTCTTATATCTACTGAGCGTTTGGATGGGTAATGTGATATTTGTATTTTTGTACTTTTGCAACCTGTTGCTCCTCTGCCTTTCTTTGTATTTTGTGTGAGTTGCCATTCTGAACCACTTACAAAAAGTATATAGAGATTTGGAGGTTGAATGTATTCTGCATTTGATATGCACTGTTTTCTATGTTTTGTGTTTTATGTGAAGAGAAGAGAGAAGATGAAAAGTGAAAGCCCTAAAGGGAAGGAGGAGAACTCCTTGTGTAAAATGAAAATGATGAATGCTCATGAATGTATTCTGTTTCACTCAGTCCAATCAGATCAGCTCACAGTCTCAAAGTTTACCACATCTTGAATCTTGAGTTCCTACGATAGTTGAGTCTGGAATCTGAAATCAAATGAAATGTGTGGGTAAAAGGTAAAATGTATCGGTCATTTTTCAATATTTCGACACGCTTCCAATTTTGAACTGCATTAGCTCTGTTTTCTGTTCTACCGTTTTGCTGAGTCTAATAAGTATTTAAATGGTTTCTCCGTTCTCCACCTCTGTTCTTTCTTTTTCATGTATCGACTATCGACATATTCATGATATTATTTCCTTTTCTCTCTTTTTCCTAATTATTAATTATTATGAATAATTTACATATTATTTACATAGATGCAAAGTATATTATTATACTGTTTAATTTACCACTTTAAAAGGTCTTTAAGTCCAGGAAACTAAGCTAAACAGTAAACAGTCATACTTATTAAAAGTTAAAAGTTCTCTTTCGTTTTGTCTAAAGTAAATAAATAAATTACATGATTGTAGACTAGTACGTTTTTTACAATACTAACAGAGGAAAAAAAAGAATATCTTGTAATCGGTAAACAAAAATAATGATAGTCGGTAGTGGGTAAAGTAGTAGTAATGGTAAATCCATGTTTACTCAGTGACCCATATTATAATATGATATTATGTTACTCTTATTTGCATTCAATTCATCTTCTCATTTTTTTCAGTTTTCCGACTTTGAACATTGAAGCTTAATCCAAGACAAGACAAAACATGATTTAATCAAGTTTGAGCATTGTGTGTCTTGTGTCTTGTTTTTCTACAACAGAGTATTATATAAAAAATTTGTAGGTATATGTTCTGCAAAAATAATAAGGACGAGGTTGATCATATAAAATGTAATATATATTGTGAGGCTGTGGTAAAAATTACGAGCAATATCTATAGAAAACATCAATGTGGATAAATACAGCATACTGCGTATATAATTATGATGTCTGTATCGAAAATCAATGTGCATGAGCAAATTATATTCCAGTGTCTCTATACTCTATACTATATTCGTATATTATATGCATGTATGTTAATTGACTGCATCTACATTCTAGACTGTAGACTAAAAAATGAAGGAGAGTGAACACAAAGCTTTTACTCCATACTCCATACATTCTACATTGTTTTTATTGTTAACAGTTAATAGTTAATACTGGTACAGTCAAAAGTGCATGTTGTGTGTAATGTGTAATGTTCAAGTTAGAAACAGGTAAGAAAAAATGTTCATAAAGGCGCTTTGCCTTTCTCCTCCCTCTCTTCAGTTTTCTTGACTTTATGCATATAATTTTTGATTGATAGCCGTTGACTTCATTAATAATATATAATATAATATGATGTAATCACATAGCACATACATATATACAATATACATAAAATGTATCCTTCTCTTTTACACACTCTCTCATCACCAAAAGATCATGTCCTATGATTATTTTGTTGCAATTCTACTTTTTTCCCCTCGTCCTTTCTTGATCACCCGACTTTTTTTTTTACTTTCGTACCTCTCCTTCTCTACTTTTAACGGGTCAGGATCCAATTGTTTGTTGTTTTAAAGCGAGGATCCATGCATGACAACCTTTTGTTTTAATCCATTTCCAGTTCTTTTGTATTCTTGTACACATATGTAGGTTTATGTACTAATTTCCTTTTCAAAATCCTCTGAATTTCAAATATCTGATACAATTAAAAAATAAAGTCGGATACTGAAGATGTATAAACTTAATGATGGTATATATTTTGTAAAGGAAATATTATTACAGTAAAAACGGAAATTCAATTGATGAAGAAAGAAGATTAGGTAAGCCGCTGAAACAACTGAGAGACAGAGCAAACAGCAAACACGATGGAGAATTGAGAACTCACCTTGGACATTTACGATGTAAAGGTCCTAAGAACTTGGATTTGGAAAAGTGGGCCTTACTGGGCCTGATGGTTATTTTTTATATATTTACTACTGGCCTATTAAAGTCCCACGAATCCTTATCAAATTTTCATCTGCATCGTTTCATCATCATCATCATGATTCTGTTAATTACCTGCTACGGAACAAAAACTGGAGAAATAAGAACAAGAATACCTCTCTGTGGATGTCAAAACAATGCTATACAAAAATTATGTGCTCGTACGGTTACAACCTGGGATTTATAAGTGTGCATCATGTGCTTAATTCATATCAATTCCATCATGAAGATTGTTTCATTGGAATATATATATTTAGCTTGAATTAAATGATAAGGATGATGATGAAAAAGAAGAAGAGAGAGAGTCATTTAATTCACAAAGTTTGCTAGTACAATGCCCTTTTTAATCCCAGGCCTACACCAGACTAGACAGCACAATAATAATTGTTTGCCTCAAATAATTTTGAAGACTTTTGAAGTAAAACTGCCAATAGAGAAGAATTATGTGACCTCAATACAAGCACTAACTGAAAGGTGTACAGATGGATGAATGATGAATACACATGCATGAAGACAAAAGAGTTGTAAAAGAGGAATATCTGAACATTCCATTTATTATCATTATCTATTTTATTCATGCTATAATGTAAATCATTTGTTAAAAAATCGTTGTTTTGTTATGTACACAGTAATGAATAATGAATGTATTACTCATTATCTTTGTAGTTCTATTCATTAGGAAATAGCAAATAGTGGATTACACCATTATTATAATAAAAATAAATGCATTCTAAACCATAATATAGTGTCAAAATAGACTATTTGAATGTGTTCAGAATTCAGAATCTAACCCCAAACTTTATCGAAATAAAAATTCACTGAATTTCATAAAAACTTAAGGTAAACTTATCATAATTCATAATAATATAATATTTTTTGGAATATTACAAGAATAATATAGCTACAGGACGGTACAAATATAAATGGTAAATTGTAAAGTTTTGTAGTAACATAGATTATACAGATATAATATTATGAACATCATAATATACCATATGTGTATCAAAGTTGTGTATTGTAGTTAAAAATATTCAGTAGTTGATACTGGAAAAATAATATTATCCTACATTCTAAGTTGATCTGGAGAAGCAAAAATAAAAATATTTTATATAATATTGTAGTACTTTAGAATAATTGCTTACAACGTAAAGTTTTAAAATATAAATACAAAAGCATTATTACCGGTAGGATAACCAAAAAATTTTAGTTTCTCAAAAACAACTAAAGGTAATAATAATAATAAAAACAACTCTATTACTTGTAATGGAATATAAATCTATCATAATAATGAAATAAAATGTAATTGTTCTGGTACAGAACATACAATTTGTGATTTTTATATACTTATAACTTATACTATGAAATATGAAACATGTATTTTATATTTTATTGTGGAGTACCTACCAAAAATTGGATGAGTTGAAAACGGTACGAAATAGATATATATCTATAATTATTGATAGCGATACTTATTACTTATACATAATATAAAATATATTATACTAAAAGGTTCACACATAAAACATCATTTTCCATTTCTTTTTCTGTTTTTAGAAAACAAGAATTTAATCAAATAGTAATGACAATAATATTGAACAACAACATTAAATATTAAATTAATACTATAATATTCTATATTATATGAGATAAAAAGTACATAAATATGCATATAAAACCTACAAACAAGTAAATCACAAATCATGAACAGAGATAATAATTGAACTAAGGAGAAAAAGTTTATAAAAACCGAGACTAAAACTATGGAAAACTGCGAGTACATTTACGACGACAATAACGATTCACTATTATATTATTGTTACCATTATACAGGTTTCAGTAATAGTTATAAGTTATAACAATAATAATCATTATTATTACTAATATTAAATGCTAATATAAAGCTTTCCCCTCCTTTGTAACTTACTCACTTTGATTCAGATTTTAAAGTAGTCCAAATAAGAAGTAGATTATTATTATAGTGACAAAGTACAAAGTGATAATACCATGTTTATTATTATATTATTATGTTGTTTTGTTTTATTGACGCAGTGCTTTATCACTTTGTTTTTTTTACTAAATCAGTTCATTCTTTTGATTCATCTTCAATTTAGTTCCAACTTGCCTCTGGAAAATGTTTGGTAATTTTTGTAGTGGTTGAAGTAATATTATTTCCAGTTCTAGTTGATAAAATAGAATAAAATAACAATTGTTTAAAGTTTTCTATTTATTATACAAGATAATTTGAAAACTACATGTTGAGGATTAAAAATAAAATTGACAACAAAAAATAAAACAAAATACTTTTGTTCATCACAATGAAAAACAATTTAGTGAACTTACTCAGTCTTTGGACGTTTTTTCTGGTGATCTAGCCCGATTGATGAGGATGAAAAGGATTTTGTAAGCACATTGGATTCGAAATCTTCATTCATCTTTTCATCACAAGGACGCTTCTTTTCTGCTTGAAGCTTTTGGTACAAAGTGAAAGGAATTACTTTAAAGCCTGGTTTATTTTCAATGTTGGAATTGACAAAGGCCGACTGTTCTTTGTCATTTAATGAAACAAAAAGGGATGTTGAAGTTCTCCACCACATTTGTACATTTCCTATATTTTTTTAATAAAAAATAAAAAATCCAGTCATGTTTCGTATCAAATGTATTGTATCAAATATTGAATAAAAGAAATAAAATATGAAAGACATACTAAAAAATATTATTTCTATATATAAAAACAAACTCACCGAAAGGATTGAATAAACTTTGGATACTCTTCATAGTTGCACCTACATATAAGAGAAATTTAATTTGTTTGATGTCAATATCTTTGTAGATGTTTACTCCTATTATATTAATAAATACTATTCATAAAATTATAAAAGTACAAAAATTTTTACCTTCTGGACAAGTTACATGAAAGACGTGATCCCTTTTTGGTGATAAGTCGGTTCCACTTATATTTAAATAGGTGATATCCAACATCCGCATCATATATAATTTGTTTAAAAACGGCATAACTAGTGGCGAATCCTGTAAATACAATACATAATTATTATTAGTATTACATTTATCATATTTTGTATCTGTCAAAACATATGGTATTAGGTATTACTCATAAATACCCATTGAAAAAATTCATGAATAATAATAACTACTATTAATTATTAGTGTGTTTAAATTTCTTACCGGAAGTACACGGGGTTTTTTAGGTTCTGTAATTTTAAAAATAAAAAGGGCATATTGAATATATACAAGAAATAAAGAATTTTGTATGATAATATGATATCATCATTATGCATTTTTTTAAGAGAAATAAAAGACATTGTACATATTATATTGATACTTCAATATGAAATAAAACTCTTTTCTTTCTTGTTACCTTGAAGTGTTCCTAAATATTGAATCATTCCAAGAAAGCATCGGCCCTAAAAATTTAGATTTCAAAACAATATAAAAATATTATAGAGAATATTCATTTATTATTTATTGTATGTATATATTTAAAAATCATAGCTTGTACTTCTTCATAAAAACTATATTATTGATTATTATATATCACGACACAAAATGGAATCTTATGAATAATTTATTACGGTGATATATGCATCAAATCCAGCTTCATGATGAAGTTCATCAGACAGGTCATAGCCTCTACATCTCTTTCCTCTTGGTTTTACAACTGGCATTTTAAATGGATCTGATTGAACTCGTTTAACTAGATCACCAAGAACAGTTGATGTGATGAGTTCCCGAAAAGGATGAGATGAAGATAATAATTTAGTATCAACTAAATTGGGAAACGTTGATTGAACTAAGATTTTGAATTCCGCCAATGTTTTGGGTAAGTCATCAATAAATTGATGGACAGAATGAGAAACATCTAACAACATGTTATGTCCAACAACTATTTTATTAGATTCACTAATTTTTCGAATCACTTTAGAAAATCCAACATTTTTAGAAATATTATTCATTTCTATTTGTTTCTTTTCAGCATTTCGTGCATCTTGTTCTTCTTGTTGTAGTTTTGTAATTTTTAAAACTCGATTACGATTATTATGACTTTGTTGTTGTTTCTTCTTGTTTGTTTTCTTTTCATTTTTATTATTACCATTAGTTGATGATGGCAATTTTTTACTAGATTTTCTATCATCAGAAGTTTGTTCTTCATCTTCTGATGATTTATTACTCATCAAAGATTCATCCTCACCATCTTCTTCTTCTACTTCTTCTTCATCACTCACTACAACTGTTTCAAAGTACAATGTATTAATGTACTTGGGTTTAATATTATGAAACACTAACTTTCGTTGATAAGTTGTGAGGTTATCCACAATTAATTCTTTAACATTACTGGAACATAATCTTTTGATTTTTTCTTCCGTTTCCTCAAGAAATGGTTTTAAATTTTCTGGAACTGCAAGTGGAGTTGAATTCTCTTCACTTGCTAAATAAGCTGCCTTTTTTTCATAATCTTGTCGCATTTTTTCTTCTCCGGTTATTGTTAAATATGGTATACCTTTAATTAAAAACATATTATACTGTATTCATACATATATATGTAGAATACTTACTTTGAAAAGCATAACATAAACAAGTATTTTACATAAAAGTTTGTATAAAATAGACATAATAATATTATATCTACAGTAAACTCACCATCATAAATTAATTTATTAAAATCAAAACCACATGATGCTAGAAAATCCAAAGAAGAACTTTCACAAAGGAACCGAACCTAAATATTTGAAGAAAATAAAATATATTAACAAAAAGTTTTGACAAGAATAAATAAATAAATAACAATACTATAAACAAAAACATTTTTTTGAATTGAAAAAATATAAATATATGTGCTAATGCATAGCATGCTGAAAACAAAAATTAACTACCAACTTACATTAGGAGCATTATGTCCAAATTGTCGTGGGTAAGTGTAAAAATTGTATGCTTTATGTGTGAATTCATCTTTCTTTGCATCATAAAAAAATGGGCAAAGTCCAAATTGAATGACTAAAAAAAGTATTCATGAAAATTTCATTTAATTAGTAGGTTCTTGATGATGTATTTGTATACTATTTGTTATAATAAAATATGTAAAATATAAAGTTATAGTTTTGGTTGAACACAAAAAAAAACTAACCTAGAAATTGTGTAGCAGATTTTCGAACAACGTGATATCGCTCTTCTACGGTTTCAAAACAATTATCTTTTTCATCCGTGACGGCTAAACCACTATTAATACCAAAAAACAACATAACAGTCAGTTAATCTACAAATAATTTTTTGAAATATGATAACCCAAGTCTAAAATATAATTTATACATTATACATAAAATTCTAAAAAAAGTAAATATTGTATGGATACATACCTGTACTCACAATCAATAGCCATAAAACAACATTCATCTATATACATTTCAAGAGACAAAAAAATAGAGATTTTAATTTGTTTTATATTTATAAATAATGTATAAGTGTAATAATTGATAATGTAAAATTGTAAAAGTTATGTATCGTGTGTAGTTTTTTTACCTATACTCTGTAAAACTTCAGGTAGAATTTCATCAAAGTCTACACATAATCAAAACGAGAGAATAAGAACATAAGATTTATAACATCAATAATCAATAATAACAGTGGTTTGAAAAATTTTACGAGTAAAATATTATACTTTGTTTACAATTAAACCGATTTTATAGCAAATATATTTTTATACATGGAAATATCAAATCAAAAGTCATTATAATAAAACATGATTTCACTTACTCTGTCTTGTAACTTCCATTTTTTTTGTATAGTACTTAACTTGTAAGATTACTTATTTAAACTATAATTAAAATTAATAACTATTTTGCTGACTTAAAATTAAATCAAAATTTGTTCGAAGACAATAATAAAATGTTCACAATGGATTATTAATTATTATGCAAAAATGCAAAAAAGGCCAATCCAAAAAAATTTAAAGTCCGAGCACTTTCTGTATATATATATATGCACTCTTGCTCAATGGAAAAACGTTTTTGCAAGTACTTTTACGTTTTGTATCTCATCATTTTAGGATTACTTTTTTTTTATTCTTCTTTCATTTTAATTGTTTCATCTCTTTTGTTATATATCACTTTCCAAACATAATAAAACACTGTAAAAACTTAAAACCAATGTATATGCACATGTAGGTATACCGTATACGTATATATATATTATGAATTAAGAGAGTTTTCATTGTGTAACATGCAGATTGAAGATGCAACTAATCATGATTATAATGATGTAACTTTTTCGCATTTTTTTTCAACAACAATGTACTTATATCTCAAACCTAAACATATGAAATAGAAAAGAACTATATTTTATAGGTTTAATGTTATTGACCGCATGTACGCATACGTGTATGAAAATGAGCTACTGGGATAATTTTAGTAAAATAACATTGATATTATTATAGTAAAGAGGCGCAAACGTTGGTGTTTTAATTGTAATAATAATATGTGTATATAGAATTATGAGCGTTTTTTGTAAATACATATTATGTATATTTACTCGTGTAATTATCCAGAGAAATATATATTTTATACATATTCTTTTTTTTTTACATAAATTATAATATATGTATAATATCCATTTTATAATTGATTGTAAATTGTAATTATAATAATATGCACGGGATAATAATATGTTGTATATTTTTATAATGTAAAGTGTATTTCGTAAATATATTATATTCGTATATATGTATAACACGCCAGATTTTAATAAATTTATTACAGAAAATCTTATATATCTTGTAGATTTCATGTTACGCAATTTTAATTAAGTATAAAGGAGAGATTTTAATGTAATAATTTTATTATTATTATATACTTGTAGAGTATAATTTATAAAATATATACGCCATACGACCTTATTTATATATTATGTAGATATATCTCGAAAAGAAAATACGTCAACCTTCAATACCAAATTATTATGAATAAGGAAAAGAGAAATCAAAAACTTTGGTGTTAAATACTTTTTAGAAATTCTCTCACTCTAAAATACATAATGTAAAAATAATATATTATATGTACTTTTTATCTATTCCATAGTAAAACATTTGAAGAGGCAATATAAACACCGCAAAACCATAAAATAATATATAACTGTGTATAAAATGTTTTTTTTAATCATTACACTTAAAACTAAAACTTCTGCATGCAATTTATTTTTATGGTAACAACAGCGGCATTTATATTTTCTTTGTCTAAACTTTTTGCACAAATAAGTATATCCATTTATATATATATAATAATTAATAATATATAATAATAATAATCTAAAAATGTACAACATTTTATATCGTATTTTCTCTTTGATACATTTTTTTAAATATATTATGACTCCCTTCTTTCTTTTTTTAAAATTCTTTTTTTATTCTTGCGAAAAGTCTATCATTATTTATACCTAACGTGGTTGGAAAACCACATTCAATTACATAGGACATAATATATATAGTATATATACATGCATAATATGTATATAATAATATATTTATTATGTTGTAATTTACAACAAATTTTAAAACCTGATTTATTTTCAAAACTTAAGCGCATAGGGTTTGTCTATGTTATAATATATATGTATAGCTATTATAATAACTGTTTTCAAAAACCGAAAGGATAATACCCTTTTCAGACATATATATATATATATATATATATATATAAAATTAGTTTATTACAGAATGTTGTCCCTCCTATTGATTTATAGCATTTTATATATTCTGTATATACTATTATCATTATTATAATGTAATATATCTTTATTTATCTGAGTTCCATTACAAACGTCTCAAGTTTTTTTTTAAAAAATAATGTAATCATAATATATGAACTGTATGATATAATATCTTTCTTTTTTTTTCTTTGTATATTATATTATATTTTAAATTTTAAGATTTTGTGTAAGCATAATAATATAACATCTTTTCATATACCCATATTAGAATAACCATGGTTCGTACGCATATAGATTATAACTATAAAATACTATACATACTTATAACATTTTTTCATAAAAAAAGTTGGTCTCAGAAATTTCAACTAAACACATTTGAATTGACTTCCCAATTTTAAACATGTGTCTATGAACAATCAAACGCATAAACAAACAAAATTGACACGAAACTTACAACAAATACATTAGTTATTATATCGAAATACCCAAGTTTAGAATTACTTGACTTGTAAAACTTAACAAGTGCCTTTTATACTTTTTTTTCTCCATATATCATATGGATAATGGTGTTTTTTAAAAAGTATACATATAATCATAACAACTAATGTTAGAAACTTGACATTAAACATGTACGAGCTATAGAAGAAAATGGTTTTTAAAAATTATATTATCATAATGTTCTTCTAAATATATTATCCGTAATAAGACGTTGTAACTGAAAATATATATATTACATAAACTAATTTAAATTTACATGTACTTTTGCGCCTATTTAAAACGTGATTATATATTCCTTCCCTACATTGAATATTTAGTATTATTATTATTATTAGTAGTATATAGTAAGTATATATATAATATATAGTCTCCAGTAAAAAAAAAAGTATCATTCGAATATCATAACGACGACGAAATATTCCTATTACTATTATATTGTTATAATATAATATTACATATATATTAATAACCTTTTTCTTTTTGCTTTTCTCCCTTTGTTTTTACACTACATGATTTCGAGAAGCGGCACGTTGTCTGGAGATATCGTCAAAGGATATTGAGGGTTTCGGAGTTGGACTATCTGATTTCGGTTTTTTCTTTACCTATAACAAAATACAAAAGAATAATTATTAGTGTTATTATGCTTTGAATATTTTTGTGTTGGTACATAATATTATGAAACACACAATAATATCACAATGAAAATATTTATTTAAAAATAAACGCATAAGAGCATAAGTGTATAGACTACAATATCACGAATTTAAATAAATATAAAAACTTACCCTCCCACTATCAATTTCTTCATCTTCAAGCTCTTCTTTAGTTTTCTCAAAGGCTCGTTTTCTTTCAGCTGAAATGCAAGAATTCAACATACTAGGCCCACCATTCCACGCTTTAACTATAGGATTGTAAGGAAATGAATAATGCAAATCATTAGTATTTTATTTTTATATTACAAGAAAATATTATTCAAAACTCAAAATGTAACAAGTTATATATATACAATACAAAAGTTATTAGTAAATATTAAAAAACTTACTCTTATTGTCTTTGTTCCAAAGTGAAGGAAATGCTGTCGTAGAGGAAGTTGATGATGAAATAGGTCTAACTAATTTTGATGTATTCTTCTTTGGAAACTCATTGGATGATATAGATGTATTTCCATATGATGAATTTGTATCATTTTTATAAGTACTACCACCATTTATTGTTGTTACTCTTTCATCTTCATCGTCATAAGGAACTAATTGTAATGAACCACTACTTTTCACTTTGGCTATACCAACTTCATTATTTACGCGTTTGACTTTATGTTCAGAATGTCCAAGCTTTTTACTAATGCTATTACTATTATTATTACCATTGGTAGTGGTACTTGAAATTTTCACATCCCCATTAACAAGTTTAGAATTTATTGTTTTATTCGTATTCGTATTGTTATTATTATTATGGTTACTGGTATTTATTTTATTCTTTCCGTTGTTATCACCGTTTGACAACTTAGTTTTTAAAAGAACCATCGAATTATCGGAAGAAGTAGTAGTAGTAGTAGCCGTTGTTTTTGATGTATTATTAGACATTGAAGAAGAAGAATTTCCTGTCGTAGTAGTAGAAGTTTTATTACTTATTTCTCCATTTGGTAGTTTATTGTTACTATTATTATTATTATTATTAGAATTACTACTACTTGATTTGAGTTGATCTTTTGAATCAATATTCCCATTAACCAATTTACTACCATTGGTAGATTGTGAACGATTTACTGATGATGATGATGAAGATGGTGATGTTGTTTTTGGTTCTGTTGAATCTCCATTCTTAATGGTGGATGTACCATTACTATTATTATTACTATACAAATTTGAAAGTTGTTTGTTGTTAATATTAATAGTAATATTTTTATGTGGTTCTTTAACCAATAAACCATTCGTACTGCTTCCATTTGTTAGTTTAAGTTTTGATTGATTTGATGAGCTAATGTTGTTGTTGTTGATGTGGTTTTTATTAAAACTATTATTATTATTATTTATACTACTATTACTACTGTTGCTACCACTTTTATTAAATCGAACATCTACACCATTATGACCATTCACTTTCACATCCGGACGAGGAGAAACTGACGTTGTTGTTGTTGGTGGTGGTGTACGTGAAGAAGGAGGTACTTTAGGTGATGATGATGAGGTAAAATGATTAGTTGAAGTGGGTGATTTACTTGGATTAAACGGTGACGAAGTTTTAACTGTTGTTTGTGGTTGTTTATTAATTGTGAAGGAATTGGAAGTAACAGTACTAGTTGGACGAGAAACATTGATGTTATTGTGATGATGATGATGATGATTTGATTTACTGCGATCAATTTCATAAATGATGACATATGCGTCCGAATTTTGAGCTGCATTAAATGAGCATTGTCTAACATAAGAGTCATCAAATTGATAGAATTGACCATTTGATGCAGAAGCAATAGCCGTATAATGACCACAATTTGGTGATGATCCAATATGAGTAACTAAACCAACTAGTCGATAATGAGCCTCCTGTAAAAAGAAAATAACAATAAAAAAAAATCACATTTAATACAACATATTATATTTAAATTCATTAGTAATTCAAAAGTAATAAAATCATTTATACATTCTTATATTATACATAATAGCATAATCATCACCATCATTATGCCATAATGTATAGTAATATTATTTCAATATATATTTTAATGTAATGATCATAATAAAAAAAAATAATAATTACCACATTGTTTTCACTTCTAATTGCCTTATTTATGTAACTACTCAAGTTCAATGCACGATTACAATGAATTGGTTTATTAATTTTTGTTCCGTAGAGAGTAAATCGCTTCAATTGCAGACAGAGAACAATGGGTGGGATTTCTAATGAAAATTGTTTAGTTGCTGGACTACTCGTATGACATTTTTCACATTTGTAATCATTATAGTCCAAACGTTCTTTCTTAAAATGGTTTTGAATAGCATCTTCCAATGTACTGACGTGTCGAATATCAAGTTGTAGTTCAGCTAATGGTTGGAATGTTGTTGATACATATTGACATTTCAAACAAGTCACTGAAAAATAAACGTATCATAAAAAGGTAGACAAATTAGTAAGGATAGTGTATAATATATAATATATATTCATAATTGTTTATTTACAAAATATATATATAATAATTATAAAATAACTCAAGTATAAAATATATTACTAACAAGATCTTATTATTGTAAGATGTATAGTGAAAAAGTCTAATATTTAATATTTTGTTACCTTCTGTACGAATATATCCTCCAAAAATTTGACTTAAAGGTGTTGTTTCTTTTGAGCGATTGTCCAACTTTTGACCATTAACAGCATTCAAATATGAACGTTCCATTGATTCTAACAGATACCGTAGAAATTCATGTGCATCCTCTTGTCTTCCATGTTGAAAATGTTTGCATATAGCTGAAAATTAAAATCAAAATACATATTATAAATAATAATCATTTTACTTTTATTTTCTACATAATATATTTTCACATTTCACTTTTCCTACATTTAAAACTTTAATAAAAAAAAACATTAGAAAAGGAGATTACTCTATTATTTTATTTTAAAGTATTATACACTTACATTTTAATTTACTGTATATTGGCATTGGTCGAATTGGTGCACAATTAGGAGACTTGTAGGCTTCAAGTAAAGTTTTACTCATAGCACAAATGGTACATTGTTGAATGAGTTGATTATTAAGCTTACATTTTTTTTCATGGTCCTTGTCATTAAGAAGCCAATTGACAAAGGCAGGAGTGTGTAAAAGAGCTTGTAAAGTTGCATTTAAATAACATGTATTGCCTAAATTAATTAATCCGGAACCAACGGGTAAACGAGTACTTTGATCCCAACCAGGTTTCACTTGATCTCTATGAAACAAGATATATTTGGGTTCAGCCAGTCGAGGCACTGGATGTGATGTTCCACTACTACTACTACTACCACCATTAACAATGTTGCTACTGCTATTGCCATTCATTCTTGAAGACAAAGCTTTTGATTTTAATCCAGACGAAGCAGGAAGCTCATTCTGGATAATTTTATTCTTCTTTGAAGAATCTGTATTATTATTATTATTTGTAACAGTACTGGTAGAATTGGCTGTAGATTTATTCAATAATAATGATTCTTTGGTATTTTTATTATGTCCGTTGACGATAGCAGTAGTAGTAGATGAAGTAGATTTTGAAATTTTATGATTTTCCTTTTCTTCTTCTTCTTTCCCTTCTTTTACTTTTGATGGACTTTTATTATTCAGACAAAGATATTTTGAACGAATAGTTAAAATAAAAGGAGATACTTGTGGTCCAGTTTTTGTAAATTCAAGAGGTTCACTTTCAATATTATTATTACAATTTTCCAACTCACTATCACTATCACTCAATTCTTCTTCTTCTTCTGATACTTGTTCCTTCTTTTGTTGTTGTATTGACAACAACTTTTTCTGTTGTTGTCCTTCTTCCTCTTCTTCTTCACTGCTACTACTGTCACTACCACGTCTAAATTTATTCACTTGTTGTTGATGTTGTTTAGGAGATTTTAATGACAAGTTATTATTATTATTAACATATTTATTAATTTTTTTATGATTACTAATACCACTGTTACTATTATTATTATTATTATGTAATTTCACAAATTTTCCTGGACTACTATCGCCGTTATTATTATGAGTATTTCCATTGACTAAACTATGATGATTATTGCTATTATTATTATGTAGTTTCTTTCCTCCTTTGAAAATATTTCCTTTATTTTGAAAGTTTCCTGTTTTATTTAATTGAAATTTTGTTTTTTGATGATGATGTTGTTTTTGGTGTTGATTCTTATTGTTAAATTTACGAATATGTTTATTTCCTACAAGACTATCATCAATTGAAGACGAACAGCCAGCTGACGTCGATAATTCTTTCTCTCTTTCTTGTTGTTGTTGTTGGTGATGATGATTCTGGTGATGATGATGTGAAGCGGAAGAAGAATTGTGATTATTATTATTATTGTTAGTATTCCGAACTGAAAATTGTCGTTGAAGTTTCCTTTGTAACTTTTTTTCCTTTTTCCGTTCCTTTCGACTCAATTGCTTTTTATTTAAAAAGCTGTAGCTCTTTTGGGCAGCTTTGAGTGTGGACTTGAGAGCTCCACTAACTAAAGATTCAACAGCAGACACCGATGGCATTTCATGATTGTTCACAAAGTCCGTTTGTATAAACAAATATATATTTCTGTGCACAAATTTTTATGCAAGAAACAAAATACAAATTATTGTAATAATTATAATAATATAATACGATGATTATACACACACTATCACCACTTATACATATAGTAAGTATATATATATATATATATATGTCTAAATTTGAGATAATTTGAACGAATACTATATCAGTCAGCCGAACTATCAGCTATCAACCGATTTATAATAAACTCATTATAATATAAGTATTTGGTTATAGAGTAATACTATAATGTATAATGTTTGCACTTGTAAAATAATTTTATCATACACACTCGTAATAGTATTAATATTATTTATTTATTTATTTAATTATTTATTAAGAAGCCAAGATTTCCAAATTAGTTCAGTCACGGATACAAAAAGGCTTTCCTGATTCAAGTAAAATGATGATTTTGTTCAGAATTCAGAATCGTGGCTGCTCCAGAAATAAAAAAAAACAAAAAAAACAAGACCACTTTATTAAAATTATTACTCATCATTATAAATGTTTGATAAAAATGAAAACTGATAAAATACACTGCTATATAAACTTAATACTTATAGTACAATACATATATAATATATACATATGCATATATATATAAACATAAAATACATGATAATTTTATGCATTAGTCTTTTGGATCATCATTAATACAAAAACATAATGAATTTCATAAAAAAAATACAATAGTTAAGTAAGTAGGACGATTTCTCTCTCTATATTATGATAGTTAAAAATTTAGAATGTGCGTAAAAAATAAAAAAAAAACCTTGAATTGAGAAAATCCCTCTACTAATTAATTCCGTTGTATTTTTTTTAAGTGTAAGCAAATCGGATGCACGTTTTAATAAAAATATGTCTCTTTCCCTACATAAACACAATCTAATTAACATTTAAAGTACATATATATATATGTATATATATTTAATTGAGATTAACTTACCTCTCTTCCTTTTCTCCTTTTACATTATTGTCGATTGTAAAATTACTTCGCCACTCTCCAAATACCAAATACCGTTGGGTAAAAGCACGAGCTTAGGTAAAAAAAACCAAAACTGCACCAAATCACTCAAAACCTATACATAGGGGTTTTCAAGGGTGCTGAATCCGAATTCGATTACCAAAGTTTCAAAATTCAGTCCCT